>JAURVB010013565.1:0-93404 GCA_033002965.1 Piper betle | reverse complement strand
GGTACTTTTTCAGGGAAGGAAAGTTTATTGAGTTGAAGATCTGATTTTGTTCCCTGTTTTCTTCAAGCAAACACAGATTGAATGGAGGAGGTCTTATTTTTAGGAGAAGATAAAGATCTGATTGTTCTTCCCTGTTGTTTTGTTCAAGCAAAGAAAGAATGGAGAATGGAATTGTGAGAGGGGAAGATCTTGAATATTAACCTAAACAAAAATGGTTCTCCCATGCCATCTTCGACTTCTAGCTATTGCCGCCATGCATCATGGAATCCTCCTCACCTCCGGCTACCGGAAAACCGATAAGGCCTTTGCGATCTAATCAGACTTTGGGGTCTTGGCAATGATGTTGAATCGGCAACGACAAGTCTCCGGCGGGAGAGGAGGGGAGGGGTTCTTGGCAGCGATGTCGAATTGGCAATGACGGTAGCTATCTTTGGCAAGAGGGGGCTAGCAATGCCGAGCGGCTGTGTCGAGCAGCTGTGAGTAGAAGGTGGAAGACGATATATTGGGGGGCGGGGTGACGAACATGTAGGCTCCATTTATTCTAAGCCGTTAGATCACAACAACGGTGTGGATTAAAACTCAGAGCAAAAATTTTTTCAGTCTCCGGCTCTCCCAAGCGCTCATTATATATATATATATATAGGGTAGTTATTCTGTAACATGGTGCAGAAAGTTTTCTGCACCATGTTTGATCTAAGCTGTCCGATTACAAGGACGACTCAGATCAAAGTAATAAAAAACCTTAACCCTAACCCTTCCCATCTTGGGTGGCGGCGGCGGCAGGAAGGCAGCAATGGGGGCAGG
This sequence comes from Piper betle, assembly GCA_033002965.1. Classification (NCBI taxonomy): domain Eukaryota; kingdom Viridiplantae; phylum Streptophyta; class Magnoliopsida; order Piperales; family Piperaceae; genus Piper; species Piper betle. Next base: position 92,600 of record JAURVB010013565.1, on the reverse strand, counting down.
GAGGCAGTGACGGTGGCAGGGTGGTGGCGACAGTGACGAGGGCAGGGAGGCAGTGATGGGGGTGTGGAAGCAGCGATGGGGTGGCAAGGAGGTAGCCACGACAACGGTGGCAGGGAAGTGGCGATGGCGACGGTGGCAGGGAGGCAATGATGGCGACGAGGGCATGGAGGTGGTGACGGGGCTAGGATGGCGGCCACAGGGTGGGCAGCCCGCCCCATCACCGCCTCCATGGCCCTCGTCGCCACCTCCCTGCTGCCTCCTTGCCACCCCATTGCCGCCTCCACGCCCCCATCGCCGCCTCCCTGCCCTCGTCGCCATCGCCGCCTCCCTGCCCTCGTTGCCACCTCCTGGCCACCTCCTTGCCACCCCAGTGCTGCCTCCATGCCCCCATTGCCGCCTCCCTGCCCTTGTCGCTGCCGCCACCTCCCTGCCCCGTCACTGCCTTCGTGCCACCGTTGGAGTCATCGCCGCCGCTGTTGCCGAGGATGGGAAGGGTTAGGGTTAGGGTTAGGGTTTTACTATTTTGATCTGAGCCGTCCTTGTAAAAGGACAATTCAGATCATAACATGGTGCAGAAATTTTTCTGCACCATATTGCTAGAAAACTTTTCTCCTATATATATATATATATGTGTGTGTTGTAATGATTTCCTTTACACCCATCTTTCATCTTGGCCGTCCGTTCATCAGGACAGCCCCAATCAAAATACCCATATGATAATCAACTGTTGGTAGTGTGCAGCACCCAGCCACAACCTCCCCTACCGCCCCTCCACACCTCCACCGCCTCCCACCGCCTCTCCATGCCTTACCATTATTGCCTCTCCGCACCGTCGGCCGCCTTGGGTCCAGGCCCCTTGGACCCTCACCTCGATCGCCAGCCACCCTCAAACCCCACACACCTGCCGCCCCTGTTGTGCACTGCCCTCGGCCCCCGCTTCTTGACCTCAACATTTTTGTTATGTCCTTCTCCCATTTGCTTAATTGTTCAAAATTATGTGATTCTTTAGGAACGGCTTAATTGCACATTGCATATCTAGTCGAGCACTTGATCTTGAATAGAGCTAAGTCACCATGGTTCTTGATTTTTTTATGCTGTAGGAAGATACAAAAGCGAGCTGCTGGTTGCAATCATTGATTTATATTTGATGAGATTTTCATTAGGCGTATTATGAATTTGGGTACCTAACCAACATAATGCTCTGTTGGAACGAACAATTCAGCCAGTTGTAGATAGATGGAAACTCCAGTACTCACGGTACATGGAGCAGACAAGAAAGAGGTGGAAGACGAAGATGTTGAATATGAACAGAAGGACAAGAAGAAGGATAAGAAGGAGAAGAAGAAGAAAGATGAAGACGTTGAATCTGATGAGGAGAAGAAGAAAAAGACAAGGACAATAAAATTGACGAGGAGGGGAAGACAGAGAAAACGGAAATAAACGACAAGGGAGCTGTGTACTGCTGATGTCGTTTAGTCTCTCTTCTTGTTGTCAGCTTTGTACTTGTGAAGTATGAATAACATATAGAGTGAATTTCACATACTTGCGACCTAGAGGAGCTATATATTTGAAGATATGGATATAGTGTATTGCAACTTGCCTTGATACTCCTGTCACATAAATATTGTACTCTTTTCGCATTTGGTTGCATTCCTCTACTGTTCAAGTTTTTCATTTATTGAAGAAGATGATATTGCATTGAAGCAAAATATTGAAAATTAAACCTACAATTACATTTTGTTATTTTCTTGTTCTAACTTCTAAATCGAGGAGTTACATTTAAAGAGGCACAATATTTGCCATTGCAGGTGCAAAATAAAAGTTTCCAACCAAAACGGAGAAGGAAAATGAACAATAGGTTCTTCAGGTGAAAAAGTTAGACCTGCTCTTGAATGGATAGAGTGGATCATTTGGCCGGCTATGTAGTCAGTCCATGCCCGAATGGATAGACTGGATCATAATGTGGGTCGCCAAAGCTCATGTGGAGCTGATCCACAGATTTGAACCATGTTCTAGCAAGCTTGCTAGTGAATCCATAGTCTCCAAAGAGTACATCGGCCAAACCTTGTCCTTCAGTTCCTGGCAGCCAAGGAGCAACAATGGCATCCATCTTCGACACATAAGGTTCTATCACAAGAGGGCGGCCGGAGATGATCACGACGACACATTTGAAAGTACCGCAAACATTTTAGGGGTGGCAGCAGTTGAAAGGCGAGTTTGGCCCTTCCCTCGATTTGGTCCAGCAGGTTACCTTTGCACTGGCTAACATGCTCGACCTCTTGAGCCTTCAATGCAGCGAGTTCGGCCCTCCGACTCAGAGCATCCGCTACCACGTTAGCACGCCCAGGCTTATGCTCAAGTTCAAAGTCATATTCCGACAGGAAATCTTGCCAACGCGCTTGCTTTGCAGATATCTTCTTTTGAGACAAAAAGTAACTATTCGCGATGTTGTCCGTCTTGACCACAAATCGAGAACCAAGGAGATAATGTCTCCACGTCCTCAAGCAGTGAATAACAGCGGTCATCTCTTTCTCTTGAACAGTATAGCGTCGTTCAGTCTCATTGAGTTTTCGGCTCTCGTAGGCTACCGGGTGTCCCTCCTGGATCAATACCCCACCGATAGCGAGATCTGATGCATCTGTTTGAACTTCAAAGGGTTTGGTGTGGTTTGGGAGCTGCAGCACCGGCTCCTCTGTCATAGCGCACTTCAACCCATCAAAAGATCCTTGTGCCTTCTCAGACCAACACCATTTGAGCCCACTCTTGGTCAGATCAGTGAGGGGTGCAGCCTTATGTGAGTAGCCCTCAATGAACTTTCGATAATAGTTAGTCAAGCCAAGGAAGGAACGCAGTTCGTGGACTGACTTAGGTGCCGGCCATTCCGAAATGGCCCGGACTTTCTCTTGATCCATGCGGATTTGTCCACCGCCAACCCAATGCCCTAAGAAAAGTATCTCATCTTTTACAAAGGCGCATTTCTCTAGCTTGACATACAACTGGTTTCGGCGGAGCAGTTTGAAGACAGTTCTCAAGTGCTCAGCATGTTCTTCCAAAGTTCGACTGTAGACAACGATATCATCGAGATATACCACCACGAACTTGTCCAAGTAATCGTGGAAAATGTTGTTCATCAAGGTGCAGAATGTAGCTGGGGCGTTAGTCAAGCCGAATGGCATCACCAAGAATTCGAAGGCCCCATATCGGGTTACACAAGTCGTCTTGGCTTCGTCTCCCGGAGCAATGCGAACTTGGTAGTAACCAGACCTCAAGTCCAACTTTGAAAAGTACCGAGCACTCGAGAGCTGATCGAACAAGTCGGCAATCAGTGGGATTGGGTAATTGTTCCTCACGGTCAGCTTGTTAAGAGCTCGGTAATCGACGCATAACCTTAAGCTCCCATCGTGTTTCTTCTGAAAGAGCACCGGTGCACCAAACGGGGCTCTAGATGGACGGATGAACCCGGCATCCAAGAGTTCATCTAACTGTCTACGCAACTCAGCCAGTTCTGGAGGGGCCATTCGGTATGGCACTCTTGCGGGTGGTGTGGCACCCGGTACCAACTCGATCTTGTGATCTACTCCCCTTTGTGGCGGGAGTCCCTTAGGCAACGCAGCTGGCATAACATCTCCAAACTCTTTTAGCACACAATCAATGATGGGTGGTATTGGAGAAGTAGTCGCTGCCTGGTCTTCCATACACGGGGCAAGAATGAATGTGGCTTCGCCATTCTTAATGCCCTTATTCACTTGTAGAGCTGAGAGAAGCCCAACTGATTCTTTGCCTTTCTGGAGGGCCGGCACCATGCATGGGCTCTCCCCAAACAGACAAACTGCCCTTAGGTGAGGCATCGGCACAACGTTTGCCTCTTGCATGAATTCCATGCCCAAGATAATTCGGAAATCATCCATGGGGATGACCATGAAGTTGGTCCTTCCATTCCACCTTCCGACAGTGATGCTTACATCCTTTGCCACCCCGGCAACTTGTCGGGCCTCAGAGTTTACTGCCTTTATGCGGCTTGGGTCCTTTACCATCTTTACGCCCAATTTCATTGCCTCGCCTTCAGACATGAAATTGTGGGTGGCACCCGTGTCTACCATAGCCCGGGTTTGAACGCCATTGACCTTCGCTTCGATGTACATAAGGCCTTTTGAGAGGGGAGGGGTCCTTGCCGTCTGTTTGCATACTGCATTCAGCAACGTCAAGGCACCCATCCTAGGTTCGTCCTCAACTTTGACGACCTCTTTTCCTTTCGCCTTCTGTTCTGCACACTTTGCAAACATGGCATTGATGGATCCTTTGATTGGACAATCAGCCGCTTTGTGTGGCCCGTCACACAAAAAGCACCCACGCTTGGGTTGCTGACTCGAGGAACTTGATCCCTTGGAACTGGATTCCTTGGGAGTGGGTCTTTTCTCAGTATACTGACTCTTGCCCTTGAAGGGCTTGTTGTTGCTTCCATGGGAAGTATGTGAGTTGGTCTGTTGACCACTCTTTTTGCTATGGTCTGATTTCTTCCCATCATGCGTGCTGAAATCTGTCAACCGTTCCGCTTCAACGATAGCGGTCGCGAGGTCACGCACACCCCGGCGATTAAGCTCAGTTTGGGCCCACGGTTTCAATCCCACAATGAACGAAAAGAGCTTATCTTTTTCAGCCATGTCTCTAATATCCAGCATGAGTTGAGAGAATTGCTTGACATACTCCTTGATCGTCCCAGTGTGCTGGAGACGTCTCAAGTGTAGTCGCGCATTAAACTCAACGTGCTCGGGGTAGAATTGTGCCTTCATTTCCCTTTTCAGGTCATCCCACGTATCGATCTGGATTCGACCTTGCTCGATGTCGGCATATTTCGTCCGCCACCAAAGCTTGGCGTCACCAGAAAGATACATCGTGGCCGTGGCCACCTTTTCTTCCTCAGTATCCGGGTTTGCCATCCGGAAGTATTGATCCATATCAAAGAGGAAGTTTTCCAACTCTTTTGCATCTCTAGCCCCGCCATAGGCGTGCGGCTCAGGTATCTTTCGTTTTGTGGCCATAAGGCCACGACCGCGGCCGAAGCCTTGGTCCTCATTTCCCACAGTTTGAAATAACACACGTACCTGATTCGACAGCTCTTTGATCTCGTCTCGGAATGTCGTGGACATTTCCTGGATCTCATCCCGGAATGTGCCCAATGTTGCACGAACATCTTCACGCAACTCCTCTAGGTCCTGTGCTATCTGGCCATTCTCCTCTACCCGGTTCTGTAGTAGGCCAGAGGCAGAAGCCAACTCAGTCCATGCCACCTCGAGCTCTTGAACTGTTGACTCCAATTTCGCGATCCTCTCCTTCTTTGAGGTGCGAGCTGCCGGCGCTGGCAGCGCCCCACTCGTTTCCCCGTCAGTTGAAGACATCCCAACAGCGAGGCTCTGATACCACTTGTCACGCACCAAGAAGTTTCAAGCGGTGCGTGCGGCACTTGTGGCGCTAAACCCACAAGTCAGCCTAGCGATCCCCGTGCAAGGGGCGTATGAGTTAGCCCCCGATGACACTAGAAGTGAAAGGTTTTGGAAATTCACTATGAGAAAGCTTTACAATGCAAGTATTGAAAAACAAGGAAAGCCACACGCAGGTGGCAAGACAAACAAAGGGCTGCACGCAGGCAGCCGACTCCAAGGGCCGCGCGCAGGCGGCAAGTGCAAGGCCGCGTGCAAGCGGCAAGAACAGAAAATGGCCACGTGCAAGTGGCAAGCAAAACACCAACGATGACCACCGCCAAGTGAAGTCGACGCTCACGCTTGACAGTGATCGCTAGCAACAGCTGCTAGTGTAAGGAAGGGGTCCAAGTGGGTATCCCTCCCTATATAGCAAAGGAAATATTTGGTGCCTCTTAGAAGTGGCGGCCAAAGTGGCTCTACCGGCAGAATTTGGATTCTAGCATTTGGAGCAATATTCTGCTAGGGACTCTAAGCTAAGGATCGTGACACTGGGGGCTCAAAGGGCCCAACAAAAGCTGCAACCTTTCATATTATTCCTCTATACAATGTTTATGTGAACATTACATTAGAATTTCCAATACATGATTGCCCATGGTTGTAATACTTCAAAGACAAAGACAAAACATCCATTACTAGCCCTTAATAGGTAGCAATTTGAAGAACAAAAAATTAAACTATTTTTAGAGTTGAAAAACAAATTAATTTATTTTAGTTTTGATCATGTGGAAGACTCATTTGGAACTAAAAAGTACAGTTGACGTTAGAGAGGAAAGGAAAGGGCTAGCATTTCTATTAAATTTTGATTTCACATACTTGCAAGCAGGGGACATCTAGGACAATTAAGTTGAAATGAGAAGGTAAGAAAGGTGTTAGCTCTTTGAAAATTTGATGATAATATTCGGGTAAAATGAGGAAAATACGAAAAAATTCTTTTATTGATGACTGTTGATGTTTTCTTAAAATCGGACGGTCAATATTATTTTGAACAAGCGCACCACACTTCTAAACATGCGGGTGTGTTCCAAGGAGACAATTCTTCATCATGGGCATCATTTTTTATAAAATTTTCAAATAGTCAAAGGAGTACTTTTCGATGCCACCCTTCTATGTTCAAACCTAGGATCGGCATTGCCATTAGCGGAGGACATTTTCCTATTCTGTGACCTAATTATTTTTTTATCTGTTTCTTGAAGTTGCCAACGTGGCATTTGGCATATTAATCAAGGTTTGAGATACATTAATTATATGGTTTATGTAAGTGTAATGTTTGACTTTGGCATGACTTCGGCCTTTAGAAAATTTACCGAGAAAATATTGTCAAAAGAGGAAGATCATCATGGCCTACAGGCTCTAAACATCAATGCATACATGTCATCTTTCCTATACCTTCTTTGATCTAATGGGACCTGAGACCATTATTACCACTACCGCGAGATTGAGCTAAAAAACAATATCCAGTTCCTTATAGTATAAATAAGTAATAACAAATAACTTTTAAAATTACTAAAAAGAAAACACAATAAGGGAAGCCAATGATATAAAAAACTCTTAAATCTTATGAGTATAATGCTAAATAAATACAACCCGGTACACCCCTTTGCATACAAATTGGCAAAATTACTTAGATGAGATGTATATTTATTACCATGATACAAAACAGTGCCTAGTTAGCAGATAAAAATCATCAATTGCATAAGTAAAAATTATCTTATGATTATTTATAGCAGTGTGGTCCAACCAAAACCCTTCTTCTCATTTTAAAAATTTTATACTGACATACAAAGAATATATATGCATTTAGGGAAGAGAACACAGTGACAACATAAAAGAACTATAATTGTTCTCCTATGACTCCTGAAATAAATAAATAGACACATAACTAATAGCTTTTTGAATCTGCATGTTGAATTCATGGGGCATCACTTCCAATACAATTTTCAAATGGTCAAAAGAATGATTTATGCCAAATAAGTATCTCGAAATCCTCTCCTTGATTCATTTATTATTATCATTTTGGTGAGAATTGTTAGTCTGTGTGATTGAGTTCTATATAATTTCTTTTATCAAAAAGTTCTGTTTAATTTGGTTGAATAAAATGGCTTAAAGAAGGAATGGGAGTTAATTAAGAGAGTTAGCAAGCTGATCATGCTCACTTCTCTCTAAAAATATACAGATATGCACCTCAAATCATGAGGTATATAACAATTTATGACATGCGAAAATTGTAAAAAAAATTGTATTAACAATAAATCAAAACCTTGGCTTTATTTCACGCCAGTCCTCACACTAAAGCACTCATTTTTCATTCATTTTTCTTGGGAAGCCTCAAACACAGTCAAAGGAGAATTAAAAACAAAGTATATAAGTATACATATTTAAAGATATAATATAGTATATAAGTTTAATGATATTGGAATTAATGAATAATAAACGCAAAAGTACGTGTCACTAACTTACCAGATCCAACCCAACTGAACAACTTCATTAGTGATTTTTGATGCATATTTCTAAGTAGGAACTAATTCAAAGAGCACTTAGATTTTAAAAAATAAAAATCATATTAATGGGCATTGCAATAATTTGTAATAGATTTAAACTTCCTAAGAACAAAGAGGCAATTGAAAACAAAAATATTACATGATCACATGGATTGTGTTATAACTGAATAAACACTATATTCTCATTGGTCAAAGAAGAAAGTTTTCACGCGGAGGCTAAGAGGAAACTTCAAAGGTGAACATTTAAAAGCTAAGCAAATTATGATAAAATGATAAAATGAGCTGGGAATGAATTACTCTCCTATCACAATTAAACTATAAGCTGGGAATGAAGGACTCACATATCACAATTAAACTAATGAAATTTTTTGAGTTTTCCTATGAATTACTCACATATCACAATTAAAATATAAGCTGGGAATGAAGTAATCAGCTATCACAATTAAGCTAATAGAAGTTCTTTGAGATTTCCTTATTTTGGCCTTTCCATTCTGCCAAAAAAAAGAGAGGTAAAAATATTATAAAACAAACCAGTGCCAAAAATAAGTTTCCATCACAGATACCCAAGGTCAACAGGGTCTGTCTTGTTGGATGTTGAGATAGTACACCTAATGTACCGTAAACAGTGTGATTTAAATAGAAAAAATAAATTATAAGTTTAAAAATAATTTTTTCCACCAATGCAATTTTGGACTTTGGATGTAGGCTATTTGGGAAAGAATCCATATCACCGGTAAAAACTTGATAACATGATAAGCTTCGGCACATGTTTCTGGAAATACACAGCATCGAGGTTTCCAAGTTTATGCATTTATAAGGAAGCTACCTCGACTGGCGCATCAGGTTTCAGACTATGAGGTGATATATATATATATATATATATATATATATATACACACTGCAATGCGCGGCTTAGGTCCATTGGCCCTCCGCCGCCTGCCCGCCCACTACCCCCTACAACGATGACAACCGGCCCAAGCCACCGTCGCCCCTTTGCCTACCGCCCCTGCAGTGACGACGACTGATGCAAGCTGCCGCTGCCCCTCCGCCGTGGCCCCCTACCACCACCGGCCGCCCCTCCTTTCACCACCCGGGCCGCCGGGCCTGCCCCATGCCACCACCACCCCCGCTACCGTTCGCGGCCATGCTGGGCTTAACTTGAGTAAAAAAACTAGACTCGGTATCGACTCGAATCAAGTCAATAAAAAACTAAACTGGGTCTTGACTGGAGTCAAGCCAATAAAAAATTGACTCGGTCTCGACTCGAGTCAAGTTAATAAAAAATTTACTGGTCTTAACTTGAGTCAAGTAAATAAAAACTTGACTTGGTCCCAACTCGGTCAATATTCCGAAATAATGCATCCTAACTCGGTAAACAGTTGTAAAATTAATTTTGCGATCAACTATGTATTAAAAAAATGGCAGACTCTTATATATTCTGATAACATTTAAATTATGTTGATGAAGTTGGAAACACATCAGAATCAAAACACATGAGAGCCATCTCATTTAACTTTCTTCCACATGATGAATACAAGTACAAACTTACAAGTTACAAATTTGTCAAGTTTGATTAAAGTCAATAACAATTTATGGAAACAAGTTACAAATAACTAGAATTATACAGTCCTTCGAGATTTAGAGCTATCATAGTCCTTCTGCATCACTGCTTTGAAATTTGCCATCACCACACCGACGCCCCTAAATAGACTCCACGGCTCCACTTCAAATGAAACATTTTTTGCCTACATATTTAACAACAAAATATGGCAAATAATCACATAAATTATATATAACAAAGATAAAAAAAAGGGGTTGTGTTAGCCAACATTACCGATGTGCTGCAATTGTAGGGTAAGTGTGCTTATCATGCTCAACTCCTAGTTTATTGCAACCATGGCATAACCTATCTTTCACCATATGGTCCACTACAAGTTCTTTACCACTCTTCCATCTTTTACCACTTCCTTTTGTCTTTGATTGTGCCGGTGGATGTACTTATATTCCATGATGTACTTATATTTCATGCTGAACTTGTATCCCATGATGTGGATCATCTACCACATCTTTTTCCAATTCTCTATCTCTAAAAGTTTTTTCTTGGCGATGTTAAATTTTTTAGATGATGAATATGCATTTTTGGCCCATCAATTAAATATATAGTGCAATTCTCCCCAATTAGAGAATAAAATTTTGTTGCAATCACCATAAAGTTTCACTCCATCACCATCAAAAACAAATTCCTTTGCAATTTCAAGTGTTTATCTCTTCATGATAGAGAGTTGAGGAAAAATATCCCCCTCATTCAATCTCAGTACATACAGTAAATGCCTACATGGAATACCTTCACTTTCCAAAAATTGGGAACTACATTTACACCTACTGTCAAGTTTGTTGTAAGTAACACGTGCAACCAACTCTTTGTTACTTCTACAACATGTTACATCATACTGTTTAACATGCTCCTCATCTAATTCCTTATGAGATGAGCAACAAACCAAACTGTATTGTAATTCTTCTTGAAACTTATAAAACATTTTTTGACTGTAAACCTTTGATATCTTACATTCCATCTTGAATGAAGTGACCATTTTAGAGCTTTCATATGAGTTTTCATAAGAATTTTTTTGCCTCATTCAATCTCTATCTTTTGATAGCTCTCTCAAATCTATGTATAAACTCAATACAGCTATTTTTTTGTTCACATACCATGAGTAAAATAAGTTTTGAGATTCAATTCTTTGCGAACTTCTTATACCAGCCAAAAATATACCTTAACTATACACAGGCACCCACGTATGACGTAATTTCATATATGGATTTTAACCACCAATTTTCCTCCACGTAATTGTCTTTCATTATTTCACTCCATTCTGATTCAAATTTTTCTTTGTTTTCGGCACTATAAATTAAACGATGGAATGGCTCATAAAACTCTCTTTTGTGAGCAATTGCACCTAATTTTTTACTCTCCTTCTTAAGGATATACCAAATGTAAAGATGATGATATGTTGACGGAAATGTCTATTTAATTGCTTTATCCATTGCAGGATCTTGATCAGTAACATTTGCCCTTACATGCCTTCCATCCATGCATTTCAAAAATGTTTTAAATAGCCACACAAATGACTCAGCCTTCTCATTACACAAAAAAACACATCCAAATATAATTGTTTGCCTGTGATGGTTTACTCTGGTGAATGATGCAAAAATAAGTGTATATTTATTTGTATCATATATTGTATAAAAATCATCACATTTGAGAAAAACTGATAATTTTTCCTTGTAATTCCATCTACCCAAAAATAATGCTTCAAACTACTCTCATCATTTACTTCATAGCAATAAAAAAGGAGTCATTTATCTCTTTTATTTCCTCGAAATGTTTCAACAATAATTGGGCATCTATTTCTTTTATCTCTTCTTTATTTTTTGTCTGGGCATTTTTAATATCTTCCTCTGTACAACTAATATTTTTGGCTCTACCTGCTTCAATTTCTAGCACATATATTAATTTAGTAGGGGTGCTAGTTGAGTAGGGCTGCTTCAATTTCGGCCCCACCATGCTTCAATTTTATTTTGATGATCTTAGCATTCAGCTTTATATGTGAGATGATTTCTTTACGATTTCTTTATTCTTTACTGCGTACTTCGTGCTGAGGGAAAAGGTAAGTAGGGGTGCTAGTTGAGATTGGTATTTTTCACTGTATTACTTGCTTTTCGAAGGGTTCTCATTGTTTATTTTATTCAAAAGCTGCGGTGTATTATTGCAATGACCTTATTTTTGTGCTTGTTTTAGTAGTCTTAGTGTTAAATAGTATCCGATTGTCTTGAAATAATTTTTTATATGCCATTTTAATGACAAATTTAAAGAATAAGGATCTTTGCTTCAAATTGATAAAATTTCATGGCCTCGCTCTCATTAATTAAATGTGCATACTTGTAAAATTTCTTTTGTTTATTATATAAAAACTTTATTGACTAGAAATGAATTCATTGCAAGTATTTTAACTAGCTTGGTTGGATAAAGTGCGACATCGTAGTCAAGATAATGGTTGATTCCTATTTAGGTTGCATGAGTAACTTGTATCTATTATTATTGGTGGTAATGATCATTAATTTTCATATTGCAGCTCTTTGCCCTCTGTTTTACTATCATCAGAGGTATCCCATCAACCTCACTACATTGGGTGTATTCACACTTGGTATTATTTTTGCCACTCAGTTGAGCCAAGTAGTGCTTTAGTTTAATGGAAGAACACTGGGATTATTCTTCCCTTGGAGGTGTTGGTTCAATTCCACCAAGAGCTAATATTATTGTGATTTATTAACATTCATTTCTATTAATTCATTTGAGTTTTGTTTATACAGATTTAAACTTATCCATTCATGTGGATAAATTCTGAGAGATTCTGAGAAAAATATCTTTACTGTTCCAAATCCGGAGAAGGATAATTTTTTAAAAGAAGTTAGAGGAAAAAATTTGTGCTATTTTGAAACTATCGGAGGAAATTGTGAAAAGTTGAACTGGCCATGATTCCACACCGGTAAGGACAGAAGAGCTCTCAACGTATATAAAAAATCATGTCTAATTGTTGAGGAAGGTGGAAGAAAATTTTCAGAGAAAAAAAGTTCATGTTTATTGCTGCGAAGAAGAGAAGAATGAACGAGGCTTCATCTTCCCCATCCCCTATGTGAAGAAGATGCCACTGCTATGAAGGAGAGAAGCTGTCAATCACCTCTTTGCTGCAGTGCAACTTGAAGTCTAACCAGAGCCTTGGAGTTTCTTTGCGCAACCTCTGTCCTGCCCTTCCATACCACTCCAGTTCTATCTAGCACCGCCAAAGTCCGCCCTTATTGCCCCGTCGCAGCATAACTACCCGAAAGGTGAGTTTTTTCTCTTTTGTAGAAAAAAAGTAGGGGAAGTTATTATACAACATGTTGCTGTTGATGTAGTCTCGAAGAGGAGAAAATTGGTGCATTTGGCTGCAAAACTCTTTGTCGCTGCTACTCAACTTGTGGAAGGAAGGGCTACTTGCTGCTTGCCGAGGAGTGTCTTGCTTAGTGTTGCTGTAAGGGCTGCACAAGCCAACTTGCTTTGCCACGAATCACCATCACACCGAAGCCTAGTTGCTGTACCAAGGAGCGGGTTGAAGTCTTCTCATCTAGAGTGCTAAAATCAACCACCGGAGTCGCTGTCTTGTCATTGTTGAGGGATGGAACTAAACTCTTCATTACTGCCAAACCATGATCGTGAAAGCCTGACTAGGAGTAGGGGTGTAAATTAGCAGAGGCAGGGATGTTTTTGAATTTGACGAGATTTTTGGCAAGCATCTTTGAGCTTGTTTGAGTGCTTGACATGTTTTGATATATTATGGGTCAATCTGAGCTCGTCCAAAATTCATGGTGTTTGGGCTTGGCTTGTATTTGGTTCGCTATGTTTTCAAGCCGAGCGAATGTTTGTGCTTGGTTCGTGCTCGACTTATATAGTATCAAAATTTTTTTCCTAACACTATATAAGGTCAATGTATCCTCAATAATATAGACGAGCCAAGTTGAACCATGTTTTTTAAGTTTGATCATACCAAACTCGAGTTTCGAGCCATGCTAAACTAAACACTCATTGGCTTAAGTTCTGTTCATTATTCAACAAACTATTTATTTCGAGCGAGCATTTTTTCGAGCACAAAATTAACGAGCAAAAGTTCAAGCGAAATCGAACCGAACATAATATACTTGCGGGCAAATTTAGCTTGTTTATACCATGGGTTAATGCAGCTCCAGTACTAAGTGCAGCTCCTGTACTAAGTGGAGCTTGAAGTACCCCTAGCACAGCACAACCCAGACTTGGTGCCGGAGACTCCCACCGTCGCCAGAATTTTGGCTGAAGTTGGAATTTCGCCAATGCTTGGAGGAACATCACCACAGATGATCGATTGGAAGACGAAAGGAGGAACCTTGCTAACACTATTGCCGCCTTGGTTGCCGGAAGTTCGACAAATTGCTTTGCTGCTCTGGTCTGTTATTGTTGTCGCCGGAAAGGAGTTGCTTGCCGTGCTGCCGCCAATTGGTGTTCCTCGAGTCATGACGTCCTTGCCGGAGTTGATACCTTCCTGGTGAAACAGTGATCGATTGGAAGAAGAAAGGAAGAAGCTTGCTACCTCTACTGCCGCCTTTGTTGCTGGCAATTCGTCAATTGTCTTGCTGCTCTGCCCCGTCACTACTCTGTTTTGAGCCAAGGCCAAGGCTAGCCGGTTTGTTGCTACGAAGTTCTGGAGTCCCTTCCCACACTCTCCTGGAACCTAGCCTCTGCCAAATCTTCAATGACCAGAAATGGAGATACTTGCTGCCGGCCGACGAGCTCGTGATGCCAAGGTGTCTCGCTGCTCTGTTTCTGCCATTGGTCTGCTCATAGCCCAGAAAACAACCGGCCGGCTTGGAGATTTGCTGCCGCTGTGAAGAAGACTGCCGTTGCCGGCAGCAACTGGCTCATCTCAAGGAGGAATCATGGCATTTTTTCACCGGCGAGGAGGATTTTTTGCCGTTGGGTTGCTGCCCCTGAGAGCCCAACCGAGTAAGGAGAGAGCAGAGGAAGTCCCCTGCTTCCCCTGTTGTCTGGAGTCCCATTGTAAGTTTGGCCCTTAGAAGATTTGTGTTTCCATCAGGTCGGACTCCCGTGGCCTTGCCGAGGTACTGCTTGAAGTCGCACAGGAGGTTTGTCGTCGCTGCTTGATTGGGGAAGCTTGGAGCTTACAGCCGGATTTGTTTGCGCTGAAAAGAGGAGAAACTGCCGCCTTGTTGATCATCCACAGATGTTGCAGTTGTTCCAGAGATGCCACTGCTTACCGTAATTTGCTGTTAGAGCTTTCCCCGCCGGAATCTGCCAACGTCGCTGGCGAGAACACCCGCCACAAAGAGGAAGAAGTGATCGGAGAAGGGCCTGACCGTGCTCGAGCGTCCTGATCGTGTCCGGATCTATTTGCTAGCCATGACCAGGTTAACTTAAAAGTCAGACTAATCCAACCAAGTCCACTTAGAGAGTGAGTTTGGTTCAATTCGATTGAACCAGAATTTCAGCTCAAGATTTTTCCGTGAATTGCTTTTGCGGTGCATGAGTTGGTAAAAATTCTACAAAAATTTTATAATTTGTGAAGGAATTGAAAATTAGTGAATTGTGAGTATCAATTTTACCGTCGACTTAAAGGATCTAAGTTGAACCTTAAAGAATTAAGTAAAATTTCCTGCATGTTATTTTATGCGAGTGACATTTTATTTGTATCGTACAATTTCTTTGTGCGATAAGGGTGCCTCGGTCCTACTAAACCCTAAACTTGGATCTAAAGCACGATCTGTGGGGGTGGATAATCCGGCGTCTAAATATATTTATGGTGACTCTATTATGGACCATCGAGAGGTAGCAATGTAGTTTTGAAGAGATAATATGTATGAAAAGATGGCCCTCAGGACAAGGAATTTTAAAAGACAAAAAGGCGTGAGTGAAGGAGAACCATCAATGCACTTGCAACAAATCAACCAAAAATACAAGTACAATCCACTACAAATGTGAGCGAGCTGGCCCCCTATAACATGAAGCCCAAACTCGAACGAAGAACTTTGAGAACGGATTAGACTACTTGAATCGGCACTTGACGATGCACTCGCCTTAAGTAGGCGAGCCTCCGTCGCAATGGGAAGTGCATCTAGAAGAGAAGATGCCAACGTAGCAAACCGGCGAAGTCCAGACGAAATGGACCTTTGGCGACCGCCCTAGCCAATGTGGATTTGTCAAACACACCTCGAGTAAATAACGTATTTTCTCATATCTCGGGATCTATGTCACAAGCATCCCCTTCGATAATTTCACCGTCCAAGCCAAGTTGGATGCAAGACTATCCTACTATGCAATCGAGTTGGACTAAACATAGTCCACTCCCACATTTAACATAGTTTCAAGAGCCACCTCACTATTAGTCACTGTACCCATACCCATGGTACAACCCTGCTATCCCCTAATCTTAGGTTTCTATGGTGTTTCTGCCACCGATTACCACCACGGTACCCATCCCAACGGCGCCGCCTTTGGTGTCAATGGTTCAACCATTAATTCCCGCCACAGTAGCTCCACTATCAATTAGTTATTCTCCATAACCTATCCTACAACTGTTCCAGTAGTACCGGCTACACCAGTTGTATCGGTTCAAGATGCCTGCTTTGATGAGTTGAAAGCCTCAATGGATACACAAAGTGTATTGATTGTCGTGCTGATAGTGCATAAGGATAAAGAACCAAGTGAAGTAGTAAAGCATCTCCGTCCTTTAGCTAATGAAGTTTACACAAAAAATTTGCTAGAAAAATACAAGCTCCCCACCTTCACAAAGGTCGACAGAGATGGTTACCTAGAGATCACATTACAATCTTTGAGATTGAGTGGGGAGCAATTGCAACAAATAAGAAGTTAAAGCTATAGCAATTTCTTGCATCCCTTAATGACAATGCCTTAAGATGGTTTAATAACCACCCTCCCAAATCAATTAGTTCATGGGATAAGTTTGTTGAACAATTCATAAAACATTTTCAGTCAATGGAATTCCTAGTAAAGATAGAACACTTATGACAATGTCGGAGATGCTTTGAGCAACTCTTTGAAAGGGTATTGATCTTTGAGGAACTTGGAAGGGTTTCTACTTCCTTGAAGAATGCTAAGGCATCAACGAAGGGGGAAAAGCCATGCCCTGATAATAGCATGAATGGAGGAATATAGAGGATTACACCTTCAATGTTGTAGATACCGAAAAGTGGTTCAATGTTTTGGTTAAGTAAGGAAAGATTACACCATGGACACCAAAAAATCCATGAAAACCTGAGGATGAGAAGACAATTTCTGCTGACACCATCAAATGGTTGGCCATCCGACAGTTAAATGTCGGAATATAATGGAGAAAATTCAAGAATTACTCAACAAAAGGGGAAATCAAATATAAAGCTCCCACAACACAAAGGGCAGTAACAACCAATGTTATGATAGCAAGTCATTTGACCTCATCATTGAAGGTGCAAGGTAAAGAAAAAGAAAAAGATAAGCTAAGCAAGGGCAAGGAGCCCGTGGAAGAGAAATTGGAAAATGAAAAGCAACCTGAAAGAAATGAAAGTAAGAAGGAGGAGGCTCCTTTGAGTGAAGCGAAAGAAGGAAAGGAGGTTTCCTCTCCTCCCACACCAAAAAAGGAAGATATCTGAGTTAGTGTACATGTTTGACATGTTGCATTTCTCACCCACTGCCTGGTTCACAATTGAACAAGCTTTGTCAAAGTTTGCAATTAGAAATGAAAAAGATAGTTCCTTTATGAACTCAAGTGGAATAATCACAGATGTAGAGTACTTGGGACATCATTTGCCTGTTTTAACTGGAGTAAATAAGGAACAAAGATCTCCTATTAACCCGTCTTGGCCACATGTTGACAATACTTTACCAATGCCAGCTAAAATCATCACTTTCTCCAACGACGATTTATGTTACCCTGAGCCCAACCACAATCAACTATTGTTTGTTAGTGTGGAACACCGAAACAAACTTGTTCGGCATTCGCTTGTGGATCAAGGATCATCAATCAACATTCTTCCTATTTATGTATTATTCGAATTAGGTTATACTAAGGGAAACCTCTTGCCAGATGATACCACAATTAATTCAGTGTCTCATATATCATGTGAGTCATTGGGAACGGTGTGTTTACACATCTCTATTGGTCCTTTCATTTTACCACACATATTCCACATTCTAGAAGTTGATCCAATGTGATACATGTTTCTTGGGCGACAATGGCTTTATGACAACCGATGCGTGTTATCTTCGTTGCACTAATGCATTAAAACTACACCCAGTAAACAAGCTACAACTAGTTGTTACCTAAATTAATCAACAACTAGCTGAAAATTAAAAAAAAAGCAATCGCATATTGACCAGTTAATTAAGAGCACAAATTGTTACTTAAATTGGATCTTGATGGGATCAAACCATCGTCTCTTCATAAACGACCCCACATCATTATGAAGCACCCTGCCTTTTAATCAAAAATGGTTTCATTAGATTACTAATTTCAGTACTTGGATGGAACGGGGGTATCTTTTTCTGAACAGGATGGGAGTCACTTGTGATAACCTAGCTTGCCAATTTTCTTTGAGAAGCTATTAGTAGTAGTGTCAACTTAGTTAAAAAATATTTGATGCCATTAATTTCTGTTGATCTCAATTAGAATTACTTGTTGAGCAGCTAATTTGAGCATTGCATCTGCTAATTAACCAATAGAAACATCAATCCTCATTAAAATTAACAAGCTAATAAGAGAAAATTAACTCTAAAAGATTGGTAAGGAAGAAAAGGTTTTGCTTATCTTAGCCCTTGGTGGATTTGAACCACCACCTCAAGGGAAGGATGCCCCTGCACTCTTCCTATTAAGCTAAAGGGCTATTTGAAACATCTAACTCCTCGAAGTAAACCATAGAAATAGCATATTACAAGATCGAAAGTTAATACCCAAACAAAAAATAAATTCAATTTAGCCGTTTAATGGTTTAAATGGAGAAATTAATTAACTTACTTGCAAACCATATCCTCTCCTCTACAACCAAATCTACAAGTCCTGGTTTAAATCAAACCAGAAATTGCTTGGTGTTATCTTGTACAGATCGTGGACATGGGAAACCTTGAATTTAGCAAGCACTAACTCCGTGCATTATATGTATAAAATGTATGGACCTAGCTCTTCTTCCATGATGCTTTCCCAGGTGTCATAGCAACTACTAGCACATTCACAATGAGATCTCATATGTGACATTGTCCCTCACACGCCATGGTATAATTGGCATCTAAAATCATTATTGAAAGTTTAGTTAAAGAAGACAAAAAAATAAATTATTTGAAAAAGATTCACCCCAACAAGATTTAAAGTAAACTGATTCATACAAGATAATAAAATATATCGACAAGATTTTTCTTTCGATTTCAACCACTATTTAAAATACTTTGTATAATTAACAGATAGCCTCGTTTTTCAATTTAGTCCATTTAACAATGAGTATGTGAAGCCTCAATTGTGGAATGAAGTTTCCCTGCAACTTCTGAGAAATTGCAATAAACGTCTTTCTTCCTCTTTGCTGTCCTAGAACATGAACAAATCCTTCTTTGTCTAAGCACTGGGTAATTATTGTGAGAAGCTTACATGAAAAAAATAATGCAAAAGTATAGGTTGTAGGAGAGATATATTATCTTCATTGAATAAATTATGGATAAAGACAATATGATTATATCTATCAAACACCAATGAATGTACAGTGAATTGACGAAGGGCTGGCTAATCTAGAGAATAATATTGAAAGATGAACAACAAGCATTAGTTTGACAAACCAATCTTCTCATAAAAAATGTGCATCTTCGAATGGGTTCTCACAAATAGGAATTCATAAAAATAACCAAAAATTAGGCAAATATAAAGTTTCATCTAACAATCATACGATTTCTAAACAGATATATTAATAGATTAAAAACCTCAAAGGCAATTTTGAAATTTCAACTCAAATTTAAACATAATAAAACATAAATCAACATCTTTACATAATATAAAAAGCTAATCTTTGGCATCAAGCTCTAATTTTTATGAAAATAAAAAGTTATCTTTTACTAATGAAACCCTAAAAAAACCAAACAAGCCCAGCCATCCACCCTCACCACCCCCAACTGGCGACAACATCACCGGTCACTGCTGCGACAAAAGTTGCCATAGAAGGAGGATCATAGCGAGCTGTAAATAGAAAATGTGGAAACTGCGGTGAAGGCGAGCCAAAAGCTGGTGGGCACCAAACCGAAACCGCAATGATGTCGCCGGTCATCGGTCATCAGAAGGTATGATCAGCGGTGGCGAAGGAATGGGCCGGCAATTGGAGGAAAAGTAGGGCGACAGTCAGTAGTTGGAGGGAGGGTAAGGGGGCAAAGGGACTAGGGTTGGATGAGATGATTTAATCTCAACCGTCTTTATGATCTGACGGTCATAATTAATCATAAACCCAGAAACAAGTTCCTGGCCTTCATGCTGACAATCGGGACTCTATACTTGGATTACAAACTCTTATACTGAACTTACAAACACTTACAATCTTATCGTCAACTAACAAACTTCACTCTAAACTTGGATTACAAACTCAAGAACAATAGGAGAAGAGGGAGATAAAGGACGTAGAAAACTCTATATAGAAACGTAAACTTGGCGGAAGAATTCTCCTCCCCGAAATCCGAACCCAAATGAGGTATTTAGAGACCTCAAAGAAGCGACCGACGGAGTTGGTGAACAATGACCAGGTAGCCTGCTGACGTACACATGTACAAACTAATGAGATCAGTGATGATGTCATGCTGACGTGGCATTTATTGACGCGGCACGACTTATGATTTGCGTAGAGTTAAGGGGTTATCCGTGGGACGCTGAGACACTGTGACTGGAAAGAGTTGTTGCTCAGCCTTTATCAGAACGTCAGCATCACTAAGATATGGTTCTTTAGCTTTTACTTGTTGTACATGTACGTATAAAGCTAGGGACGTAAAGGTGGGCATGATGTCGAGGCAGTTTCTGGCTCTTTTTGTACAAAAAGCGAAACTGACCGAGTGAAGATGGTAGACACTCGACTAAGACAGGAAGTAGAAGAGAATAATTCAATAGGTAATTGATGTTAGATTAATAGAAGCTGTGAACTTATCCCACTATATAGAAAATAATTTCTGGCCTAATATTGGATGGTTATTTTCAACACGCAAGAAATATTGCCAAGACAAGATCCATGGGATCGTATAGAAGATTAAGAAATGGAAGAAAATATGATTATGCTTAAACTCAGAAAGTTTCTTACAGAATAACTCATATTTGGTATTAACATAATATGGAAGAAAACATTCTTGGGCACCTAACTCTTGGAGCCAATGAGCAACCCAAGAAGGAAACTTGATTAATTAGGTAGGTCGAGATGAATAAACCAAGAGTGTTTTCCACTAGTAATTTGGTATAGAAATACTTTAAACCATGTGGTAATATTATAACACTCCAATTTTTGTTTACTTAAGAACTAAATAAAAAATATTAAGATAAAGTTGAGTTATGTCTAAAGTTGTTAATATGTAAGACTCGATCAATAACATAAATCAAATAACCTGCTCGGCGTATCGAGAATGAAGACATTTCTAAATATATGTGAAAAAAATCAAATATAGATAAAATATGAAAGAAAAATAATTACGCTAAGCTTAAATATGTATAGTTTTTATCTGTCCTTTAACTAAAGTCAACTCAGGAACACAAGACGTACATATATAATAAAAGATAACATCAGTAACAAATGTTACTAGTCTAAAATATAAATATATTAAACTGGCCATGAGAGCTAACTCTTATGGAAAGAAAAAATTTGTTATATCTTCTACTAAACTCTTTGAAGGGCATTTAATGGGGAGCCACCAGGCTGCACATTCGATAGCATACTAAGTTGACTAGTCTACTGATACCTCTCTCAGTCTTTTCATATTTATTTATCCCTTAGGGCTACCAGTATATCCTAAGCCCTCTCATTTCCTTCATATTTTTCTCAAACCTGAGCATAAGGCCGAGTACTCTTAGGCTGCCATCTGTATGCTTGAACCACATGTTCGGCTGTCCGTTGTACTAAACAGTACCCATAATCTTCCACGTTTCTCCAGGTATAAGGAACTCAAAACGTGGAGTTGTCAGGAACTCTTGGGAATGGAACTATCCTCTCACTGATCCAGAGCCCACTGTGAGGGGCACGTGCACCCGCTTATGTTACGTTCAAATCAGTTTCACCATCTTCCGTCCCACTGAAAAATTGATAAAATCATATATAGGTTAGGGCAGGGATTTATATAATAGGCCCGAACGCAACTTGTAGATCTTGTTTTTGAAATCAAACTTGAGGGATCTCATTCTCGATGGTTATTAATCAAGGAAGTAAATACATCTAAATAGCCTATGTTAAATGGGCTCCGATAAAACAACATTTGATACGTCCTACGATCTGGAAATCAAATCCATGATAAAACATAGCGATAAAAACTAAGAAGAGTCATAACAAACCTAGGGTCCAAGCACCAAGCGCATCAGGACATCTACGGCAAGCTCACACTCTATGTAACACCCCAAATCCGGTTCACACTCGTGAACCAAACCGGCATGTTACAGGCCCCGGTTAGGTCGGCTAACGCGAACCTAACTCGTGCGGATCCAATCTCGGCGTCTTAAGATGAAGATACGATCTGTCATGAATGAATGCATGCACAAAATCCTAACATGGTACTACATGAATGACATGCAAATTAAATTTCACACCATCACAATTACGAGCAAAATCGATGAAAATTCTGAAGTAAAACTAACAGGGTCTCCCCTAAAAGTGCAATTATGGGCCCACCCTGTCAAAATAATATATATACAAATATGTCGGCATGCATTAACAATCACACAAAATCTCATTTATAACATATTCATTCTGAAGCTCGGGTCTCAACCCACTACGCTTCCGCTGCTCAACTCTGATCATATTTTGCATTCTATTATCTTGTCTTAGCATTTCATTCACATCATATCATCATGCTCAAACATTTACTCATGTCATTCACAATATAATAACATAATAATACAATATTAAACATTCAGAAATCTAACATGTGTGTGTACAAGACCTCATTGCTCCTCCGTCCAAGCTGGCTCCTCCAACTCGTGATTATTACCTACATATAGTATAAAAACACGTCAGTAACAAGTGTTACTGGTCCGGAAAATAAAATAACTATAACAAGCTGGCTATGAGAGCAAACTCTCATATGAAAGAAAACCATATACTTCCTCAAGAACACTCTGAAGGGCACTACTGAGGAGCCACTGGGCTGCAGACCCGGTAGCATCCCGAACTAACTGATCTGCTGCTGGTACTGTGCTGCTCTCAGCACTTCTTTTTCAGTACTTCTCGTGAAACTTTATCCTAAGCCCTCTCCTTACCTCCATATTTCTCCTGGCCTTGAGCACGAAGGCCGAGTACTCTCAGGCAGTCGCCTTTAGTACCCTTTGAACCACAAGTCCGGACATGCGCTGTACTAAACAGTACCCGTAAACCTCCACGTTCTCCGGGTGTGAGGAACTCAAACGCGGAGTTGTCAGGATCCCTCGGGAATGGAACAGTCCGCTGGCACTAATCCAGAGCCCGCTTTGACTGTCACGGCATCCTCTGCATGGTACGTGCAGTCGATTTCTCCATCTCTCGTCTCACTAAAAACGCGAAAACTACATATATATAGGGCTGGGTAGGGATTTATATAATAGGCCCGAAGGCAACTTGTGGTGGATCTTGTTTTCGAAATCATCCTCGAGGGATCTCATCCTCGAGGGGTTATTAATCCGGAAAATGTTCGGTTAAATGACCCGAGTTAAGTGGGATCCGATAAAACGCCACTTAACCCGTCCTGCAGGCAATAAATTAAACATACAATAGAAAAGAGTAAAACAAGACGAGTCCTAAACGGACCTGGTAGAAGCTCCAAGCGTGTCATCGCGCCTAGGCGGCGAGCTCCTACTCCGTACCTACACATCAAAACTAAATACTAACGCCCGCTAACTAAATGATGCATCAAACTCAACGAACATCGCAATACAACATCACCATAACAATCAACAATCATATAATCATAAGTATGAAAATAATTCTAACTCATCCTATTCATACCAATTTTATTGTGTTTTTCTAAGTTATATCGTACTCGACTTATCATGCTCCAACTCATCTTATTTCATTAGATCACTTAACCATCCATTGCAACTCATCAATCACATCATGTAACTTCATTCATAATCTAGACATTCATCATGATAATTAATCAACCCTAGCATGCTATGCTAACAATTATCATCAATTTTAAATAAATCAATCGGAGGTAATTATACCTCACGTCGTCGGCAATCGGCGACGGCTAGGGTTCCGTCGCGCGTCTCGGAGCTCAAATTCGGCGCTCATCGGCGTCCGAAGCTCGATCGGGCTCCACTGGGTGAGCCCCACGGAAGATCCGGTGAATTCCGGCGAATTCCAGAAATTCCGATTTTTCCGGCGGTTTTCCGGCAGCTGCTAGCGGTTTTCCGGCGACTTCCGGTGGTTTTCCGGCGACAATCGCCGGCGGCGTCTACTGGTCGGAAAGGGGTCGTGTTGGGTACCCTCGGAACCGGCTCGGCGAGCCCGACTCATCTATGAGCGTCAACGTGGCCAACGGAGTTGGCGGCTCGCCGGAAAATGATCAAAACAGAGGCCGGCGGCGGTGGGTGCTAG
Source organism: Piper betle (assembly GCA_033002965.1). Classification (NCBI taxonomy): domain Eukaryota; kingdom Viridiplantae; phylum Streptophyta; class Magnoliopsida; order Piperales; family Piperaceae; genus Piper; species Piper betle. The sequence goes on along the minus strand of JAURVB010013565.1, from coordinate 68,257 downwards.
ATCCGGCCGGCCATGGGCGGCGACGGCCTCCGCTCCGGTCGGGGAGCGGTCGCTGGGTGGTCGAAGGTGCTCGAGGCGACCACCTGGATCACGGCGGCGACGGTCGCCGGCGGCGGAATCGGCGACGCGACGCACAACGCGAGCCGCGGCGCTAGGCGAGCGTGGATTCCGACGTCGCGGCGGCCTGGTGGCGGCCGGACCTGGTCGGGGCGGCACGGCAACGCCGTGGCCGGAGCTAGGCGGCGGTCGATCGGCGGCCGGGCGGCGTCGGCCGTGGCGGCGGTGGCGCGCGAACAGGGGCGGCGCGGGCGAGGGTTTGGTTTGGGAGAAGAAAGGAGAGGTCGAGGGGTGTGTGGTGGCAAACTCGTAAATATTACTTGACTCGTCTCCGACTCGAGTCAAGTATAATAACTAAGTCGTATTAAATCCTAAAAAAATTCATAAAAATCGGGAAAAATCCCGTAAAATCAAACAAACACCAAAAATCATAATGATATGCTCTAGAACTATCAACCCACCCAAAATGCCCGTAACGCGTCCTAACGCGATAAACGGCCTAAAACTAATTCTACGATCCACTATATATAAAAATAAAAAAATCACTGGCATACTCTCATATATTCTGATAACTCATTCTGTTCTGCTGTGTTCATGACGTTATCATCATATACTTGGGTACGCATGACCCTCATAGCTCATACACGCGACCGGCGTCGGCTCGGTACACGTGTCCTGAAACTGACTCAACTCGAAAAATAACGGTCGACCCGACCGGTTCTGAATATAAAACCCTAACTCGAATCGTGGGTTTTACAATCTTCCCTCCTTATAAAAATTTCGTCCTCGAAATTTTAACTCAAGGAGGTTCTGCTGAACTACTTCCTGGAAGCTAGATACACACCTGTTGTATCCTCTGCTCTTCGATAGCCATATACATCCTCACTGACTGTAGTGGTGCCGACGTGGCGAGTCATGCTAGTGATGCTGACCATTTCAAACATTCTGGATTCTATACTTCCTGTGTCTGTTCTGACATTATCATTATCCTTCTCTTCTGTTCTGATCCCTACTGCTAACTCGGCGGGAAACCTAGATCACCCCTAAGGGTCTATTGGGTTGGTCAAGCAGATACTCTAGAGTATCGCAAGGTTCTAATCTGGGCTATGCCTGGGAAAACTACGTCGAGGGTAAGACCTACCTGCTAGCATCTACCCATGTCCCTCTAATCCTCATCTGTGAACAGTCACCTACATGTACTCGCAGGAACTCTACTCTAGGTCCTACAGTCACCTCAAGGCCCGCTATGAGTCTCCTGCTAAGTACGGTGGATACCCTAATGAGCTGCACGGCTCACTGTCGCCAGTCTAGATATAACTCTCAGGTGTCCCGGTATAAGGAACTGGACCGCTCACGGGGTCCTAGTTGACTCGGTCCTGAGTCAAATATCTCACTCTGTTCTATATGAGAACAAGGATAGCTGCTATTCTCTACTGCATACTATGGCTCAGGTGACTATCTATACAACTACTAACTACTGCTGAAAGGAGGCGAGAACACCTGTACATACACAGCGTGTCTCAAGGAGTATGATAACATACTCTGTATGGGACTGTGGAGTCTGCATCTGGTCTGTGGCATGTGCTCTGTGCTATGTGCTCTGGTCAATGTATACTCATCTCAATCCTCTGGATAAACTGATGGTAGAACTGATACAAAAGGGTGAGTGGGAATCCTCAAGTGAAAACTCTACTATGTCTGACATCTCTAGGTTATAGGAAGGGAGGCTGAATCTCATGGAAATCTAATCACACTGCTCAAGAACTCTCAATGGGGACATCTCATCCTCACATGTAATATCTGATGCTAGGTAAACAGGGGATCCTGGGACCTGTGGGTTATGGGCCCACACGCTTCTGCTGCACAACTCTTATCTATGGTAAGGTTAAGGTCTCATGCAAATAGTAGGGGAGATAAAATCCCTATGTAACATATTGGGTGGCCAAAACCTTGGTAGGTCTATGGACTTGTCTCTAAGATCACCATGATTTACTATGCCACAGGTGATCAGTCTGTGGAACAGTCAATCAATGACAAATCTCAGAAACGGCTCCTAAGTGGCTCTAGTTTAATCAGCTAACAGTAGGCACATGTTTCTCGATACTGTACTAGTCACGCACTTCTAAACGGGCGGGGTTCAAACGACCCAAAGAACCACAGTCTCTCCTCAAGTCTACGGGGACTCATAATGAGGTTCGACACGTGTCTCGTCCGCTCTTCAGTGGTGTGTGACCTGCCGTCCCGTACCGATTTGTAGTACTAATCTTGACTCACATGACTACTACCGCTGTGGTAGACTCTCAAGCAAGGCTATCAACCAAGATGAGCATACACTGGTATCACTCCGTCTGGTCTGCATGGTCTGTTCTTTCTGAAGTCCCTATTTACATTGTTCTCAAGCTGGGGTGAAGTCCGTCATCATAAGATCGGTCTGCCCATACCGACCTGCACTATAAACCCTAATCAGTACCATGAAGGTGCTTCTATACTCAGGGTAGGGCTCAACCCTATGTCTCAAGGTAAGGACCTAATCGTGCTGGCGAAACACAAGGGAATCGCTATCTCTCTGAAAAACACTCTCGCTGAACCCTCTATCTATGCCCCATACTAAGTCAACCTCCTATCGCTGGCTGGCCAATCGCTAAATGGGTTAAACTACGCGTATGATCATCTACTAACCATCTGATCTATGTATGCTGGTTGTGACCCATGGATCATGCAGTCTACACAATCTGATCGTTGTGACCGTCCCATCTAGAGGTCACTCTGTCATGTTCCCTGACTCTGTCCATACGCATCCCTATGAGACTGTAACTAACAGTGTCTGATGGGGACATCTTGCAATATTCATCTGACCCAATGGTGTTAGGTCAAGACAATGATTGCAAGAGAACTGTGAAGTGGGATCCTATGCCATCTCATCCAAATAACCTCCGTTTTCCTTAACTCTTTTCTATTCTGCTGACTTCACTGTAACTATTCCTTGTTCCTCAACTCTAGTCCTACTAAACCTTAACTAATCTACTCGGTCGGTGGATGAGCAATACACGGACGGCGGTAGTGCGTCTGCGGTCAGTGGTAGTGAATCTCGAACGGCGGTGGTGCGCCTCGGGCGGTGGTTGTGCAACTCGGTCGGCGGTTGTGCAACTCGGTCGGCGGTTGTGCACCTCGGTCGGTGGTTGTGCACTCGGTCGGTGGTTGTGCATTCGGTCGGTGGTTGTGCACTCGGTCGGCGGTTGTGCACTACCTAGATGCAGAAATATCTAATCCTACTCATATGCATCGTAAATCTACTACTATCTCTGCCATATCCTGGCTGCTATTAACTCGGTTCAGGTTGTCCAATCATGCGTGTCTGATCCAGAGGGGTTTGGATCATGATGCTGACACATATGATGGTCAACCTATGCTAAACCCCACTCTGATCTCCTGAAATTTAGAGTGGCTGCTTCTATCACTGCCGACTAGCCCACAAACGGCAATCACTGATCTGGTGCCTTATCTTTGGTAGAATCTCGTCCAATGTCTGATCTCGTAGGCACTGGTGGTCCTGGTCTTTTCCTTGTTGTGTCCAAGCTTACGTCTCACTACTCATCCTCATTCACTACTATTTTCTAAAAGTTGTCCCTCTCAAGTTATCTACCCACTTCAAGCTCCTTCCCATTATGCACACCACGTTCCCTGGAAATAGGACTAATGTGGTGACATACAAAGGACGGACACCTGGTCAACATCCAATTCATCCAAATCTCTTGTGCGATGGACAGAACTAGTGGGTCTCTAAGCCCATCATGACAAGCCTGTCAGATTCCTGCTGACGGCTATTGACATCCAAATCTGGTATAAGATGGGAACTTATACCCATTCTACCCCTACTAGCACTACACATACCTTGCTCACATCTAACTTACCAACAGTCTGATATCATCCCATAGAAATGACCTGTCAACTCAACTAAGGTCAGTTCCACATAATTCTGATCCAGTCCTGAATACACTGTTATCCAAACAACTTGTGAAGAAAATCTGCATGTAAAGAAAATATACGAAAACATACCTGCCAGCTGGACTCGGAGCAGTCTTTGCACACACATCACCTATAAAGTATCATACATCTTAATCGGCCGAGAGTGGCTCTGATACCAATGTTGTAACACCCCAAATCCGGTTCACACTCGTGAACCAAACCGGCATGTTACAGGCCCCGGTTAGGTCGGCTAACGCGAACCTAACTCGTGCGGATCCAATCTCGGCGTCTTAAGATGAAGATACGATCTGTCATGAATGAATGCATGCACAAAATCCTAACATGGTACTACATGAATGACATGCAAATTAAATTTCACACCATCACAATTACGAGCAAAATCGATGAAAATTCTGAAGTAAAACTAACAGGGTCTCCCCTAAAAGTGCAATTATGGGCCCACCCTGTCAAAATAATATATATACAAATATGTCGGCATGCATTAACAATCACACAAAATCTAACATCTTATAACGTATTCATTCTGAAGCTCGGGTCTCAACCCACTACGCTTCCGCTGCTCAACTCTGATCATATTTTGCATTCTATTATCTTGTCTTAGCATTTCATTCACATCATATCATCATGCTCAAACATTTACTCATGTCATTCACAATATAATAACATAATAATACAATATTAAACATTCAGAAATCTAACATGTGTGTGTGTACAAGACCTCATTGCTCCTCCGTCCAAGCTGGCTCCTCCAACTCATGATTATTACCTACATATAGTATAAAAACACGTCAGTAACAAGTGTTACTGGTCCGGAAAATAAAATAACTATAACAAGCTGGCTATGAGAGCAAACTCTCATATGAAAGAAAACCATATACTTCCTCAAGAACACTCTGAAGGGCACTACTGAGGAGCCACTGGGCTGCAGACCCGGTAGCATCCCGAACTAACTGATCTGCTGCTGGTACTGTGCCGCTCTCGGCACTTCTTTTTCAGTACTTCTCATGAAACTTTATCCTAAGCCCTCTCCTTACCTCCATATTTCTCCTGGCCTTGAGCACGAAGGCCGAGTACTCTCAGGCAGTCGCCTTTAGTACCCTTTGAACCACAAGTCCGGACATGCGCTGTACTAAACAGTACCCGTAAACCTCCACGTTCTCCGGGTGTGAGGAACTCAAACGCGGAGTTGTCAGGATCCCTCGGGAATGGAACAGTCCGCTGGCACTAATCCAGAGCCCGCTTTGACTGTCACGGCATCCTCTGCATGGTACGTGCAGTCGATTTCTCCGTCTCTCGTCTCACTAAAAACGCGAAAACTACATATATATAGGGCTGGGTAGGGATTTATATAATAGGCCCGAAGGCAACTTGTGGTGGATCTTGTTTTCGAAATCATCCTCGAGGGATCTCATCCTCGAGGGGTTATTAATCCGGAAAATGTTCGGTTAAATGGCCCGAGTTAAGTGGGATCCGATAAAACGCCACTTAACCCGTCCTGCAGGCAATAAATTAAACATACAATAGAAAGAGTAAATCAGAGACGAGTCCTAAACGGACCTGGTAGAAGCTCCAAGCGTGTCATCGCGCCTAGTGCGGCGAGCTCCTACTCCGTACCTACACATCAAAACTAAATACTAACGCCCGCTAACTAAATGATGCATCAAACTCAACAAACATCACACAATACAACATCTACCATAACAATCAACAATTATATAATAATAAGTATGAAAGAAATTCTAACTCATCCTATTCATACCAATCTTATCGTGTTTTTCTAAGTTATATCGTAATCACTTATCATGCTCCAACTCATTTTATTTCATTAGATCACTTACTATTCAATTACAATTCCTCAAATCATACAATCATTACTTCATCAGAAATTAGGCACTATCATGATAAATAATCGGTCCATGCTACCATGCTATGCTAATAATCATCAATTTTAAATCAATCAAATTGGAGGTAATTATACCTCTCGTCGTCGACAATCGGCGACGGCTAGGGTTCCGTCGCGCGTCTCGGAGCTCAAATTCGGCGCTCATCGGCGTCCGAAGCTCGATCGGGCTCCACCGGGTGAGCCCCGCGGAAGATCCGGTGAATTCCGGCGAATTCCAGAAATTCCGATTTTCCGGCGGTTTTCTCGGCGACTTCCGGTGGTTTTCCGGCGACAATTGCCGGTGGTATCTACTAGCTGGATAGGGGTCATGTAGGGTACCATTGGAACCGGCTCGGCGAGCCCGACTCATCTACAAGGTCGATGAGGCCAACGGAGGTGGCGGCTCGCCGGAAAATGCATAAAACAGAGGCCGGCCGTGGTGGTTGCTAGATCCGGCCGGCCACGGCGGCGACGGCCTCCGCTCCGGTCAGGAAGCGTCACTGGGTGGTCGAGGGTGCTGAGGCGACCACCTGATCGTGGTGGCGATGCTCGCCGGCGGCGGAATCGGCGACGCGACCGAAATGTAGCCGCGGCGCTAGGCGAGCCGATTCCGACGTCGCGGCGGCCTGGCAGCGGCCGGGGCTGGTCGGGGCGGCACGGCAACGTCGTGGCGGAGCTAGGGGCGGCGATCGGCAGCTGGGCGGCGTCGGCCGTGGCGGCGGTGGCGCGCGAACAGGGGCGGCGCGGGCGAGGGTTTGGTTTGGGGAAGAAAGAAAGGCGCGGGGTGTGTGGTGGCAAGGTCGTAAATATTACTTGACTCGTCTCCGACTCGAGTCAAAATAATATTTAAGTCGTAAAAAAATTCAAAAAAATTTGGGAAAAATCCCATAAAATCAAACAACACCAAAAATCATAATGATATGCTCTAGAATTATCAACCCACCCAAAATGCCCGTAACGCGTCCTAACGCGGTAAACGGCCTAAAACTAATTTTACGATCCACTATATATAAAAATAAAAAAATCACTGGCATATTCTCATATATTCTGATAACTCATTCTGTTCTGCTGTGTTCATGACGTTATCATCATATACTTGGGTACGCATGACCCTCATAACTCATACACGCGACCGGCGTCGGCTCGGTACACGTGTCCTGAAACTGACTCAACTCAAAAATAACGGTCGACCCGACCGGTTCTGAATATAAAACCCTAACTCGAATCGTGGGTTTTACACTCTAGGACCTACATCAAAACCTACTACTAAGTAAAATACTAATATCTCTATATAATGTTTGCTCGTGATATGTACTGACAACATCAATCGATTGTAATAAAGAAAATAGTGCTAAATAAACCAACAACTAAATATCTAACACGTAAATCAAGACACAATAAAGAAAATGACCAATAAACAAATAATAAATACCAAAAATGAAGATTACTCTAATCATAAAATAATAATATCAATATACTATATAAATACACAGCTAAACATGAATAAATATCAATATATACCGGTTTTAGTAAACATATAAATAAATAATTAAATAAATCAATAACTATTCAATAAATAAATAAATAGATAAATAGTTAATATTGATTAATCATGATTATTAATATCACAACTATCTAATACAGAAATACTTAATTAATACAAATAAATAACAACATACACGCAAGCCAACAAATAAATAAATAAATAAATATTTAATTAAATATAAAATTTAGTAAACATGATTAAGATTAATATTAATAAGTAAATATATCACTACTATAAATAAATAATCACAAAAACATGCATTATAATCAATAAACATACAAATAACAAGGAATGAATAAAAATGAATGAATAAATAAATAAATAAATAAAATAAATAATAAAGAAAGAAAAATATTCATAACATCCAAACCATGGTTGCATAAATCGGAATCGGAATCGGAATCGGTTTTTCCACTGAATCGGAATCGGAATCGGAATCGGTCTGAACCGGCCAGGAATCGGTTCAGTTGAATCGGTCCAAATTAATTTAATCAGTTATATATAATAATTTGATCAATTTATAATATAAACATATTAAAATTAAGTATTGATGTTATTTTGATATTATTTTGTGTATTATAGTTTTTGATATTTTTAAATATTTTTTAAGATTTTTTTAAATTATTTCGAATTAATTATTATTTTTGACTCGAGTTAGACTCGAGTCAACTTTTAATGACAAGAATGCCACCGTGCGATTTTTACCCTCCGCCGCCACCGGCGGCCCGGTCGGCGGCGAGTCTCGCGGCGGCGATGTCGGAGTATGTCGGCAGCCCAGTCGATGTCGGCAGCCGGCCGGACGAACCGTCGTGGTCCGGAGCCGGCGGCGGAGTCGGCGGCGATTCGTGCGTGCCCGATTCGGTCCGGCCACGGGTGGGCGGCGACGTTCGCGAGGTCGGCAGCCCGCGTCGGCGGCGAGCGCGGAGTCGGGGCCGCACGGCGGAGGCGGAAACCGGGCGGCGGCGGGCGGACGAGCGGCGGCGGTGTCGGGAGCGGGTTTGATTTTAGGTTTTTAAATCCAAATTACCATTTTACCCATGCTTAAATAATTTATAAAAATCATACCTAGGGTATTTTGGTAATTTCCTAAAAAACCGATTCCGATTTAAATCGGCCGATTCCGATTCCGGACTAAATCGGTCGGAATCGGCCGAACTCGGCCGATTCCGGGGCCGATTCGGGCCGCCCGATTCGGCCCCGAAATCGGATCGGCGCGACGCCGATCCGATGAATCGGCCGATTCCGCACGGAATCGGCCGATTTCTGCAACACTGATCCAAACTTGCTAAAAATGTGAATATGTATATAAACTAATGTAGGCTCGTCTCAAATTACCAAAAATGGTCGAGAAACGGTTCGAAAACAACAAAAAATGGTAAACCGAGTAACATGGGCTGAACGAGACCGATTCGGATCGAGTTAACTTGGTCTTGGTTAACTGCAAAATAGGATCGGTTGGTTGGGCGAACACGAGAATGGATGCGGGCAGGCAAGCATATGTGCGGGTAGGTGAATAGGATTTGGGTTGCCGGGCACAAATGTGGGCAAACTTGCTGCGGTGCCCGTCGTCGAAAATCGCCAATGGCAACGCGGCAAAGGTTGTTGCTGGTCGTGATCAACAGAGGACTTGTAGGCATAGGTGATGGCGGTGGTGATTGACAAGGTCTGGCCAGCTACTGACCGGAAAGGCAAGGAAATTAGCATCGGGTAGGTAGAGTTGCCGTTGAAGATTCCACCCACGGCTAGGGTCGGCAGTTGTACCAAAATGTTAGTCTCGATGAGATGAACCTATCTTGGCGGTTGACCTCGACAAAGGTAGCTTGTCGGCGCCAAAATGGCTGGGAAAGGGGAGGCAGTAGTGGAAACCGGCCATATAAATGCCATCGCCTGTAGCAACTACAGTGGTGCTCGTGCTAGAGCTGGACTTGGATCAATAGTCGGCCATGAGGCAATCACGATCGGACAAGTCTAGTGATTGGAAGGACTCGCCGGCAGTGAGCTGAAGTAGCGGCGGCGGTACGGTGCAAATCCAAAAATGGGGGAAGAAAAGCTAGGTTTTTAAATAAGAATTTTATTGAAGGGTCCAAATCTTGCCATGTGGTGTGATCTGAACCATTCGGCAACTTGCACGCCTAGTAGGGGCCCACCTATGAATATATGTAATAATATATATATATATATATATATATATATATATATATATATATATATGGACAAAAAGTATGGATCAAGACTATTTAAAGTTGAAACCGACTAGAGTCCTAAAAGTGACTCTATAGGCGGGAATCGGAGGCAGGAAGACTAAATGGGCTTCAAAATTATTAACTTAATCGGGTAAAAATCTACGATTCAATTAAGCTGGGCCCATAGGGGCAATCTGATGCTTCAAAATCTCTACGATGTATGTAAATGAGATACCTTAAAAATCCCAAATGGATACTAAACATTGCAAGGGCCTAGATCTAGGCCTAAAAACCTAGCTAACAAATAAAAACAATCTGTATACCTGATGTTTACACTAATAACTCATGCCCTGTTATAGCATGGCTGAAGTTATCATCTGTATGTTAGGCATACTTAGCCTTCATAACATGCTTATATGGTCATCTGGGCCCCATACTCATGGTCTAAAATTGGTCTGCTCGAACTTATTCAAACCTACTCAAAACTGGCCCGAACCGTGGAAGAGTACAAGTAGGCAAAACCCTAACCGAGAGCTAGGGTTTTACAAATATAATCCGAACAATTATATTCATATGGAATACCTTGAGCTGGTATAACATTAGAAATCCTTCTCATAGCATTAGGGCTACCATCATTCTCATAGGACATTACGTTAGCCATAATAGCCTTAGAGTATGTAATGCATGATTCAAATATTTCATAGTTGTAAGGTATTTGATGATGACTACGGTGTCTCCCCTGAATTTGTGAGAGAAGGAGCAAAATCCGGTGTCAAATAATATTAGCTCATTATAATATCTATTTTTTCTAGCAATCATTGGAAAATGAGAAGGATATGGAGAACAACGTAGTGCATATGTGACTGGATTTTCTTTTTGGATTTTTTTTCTAAATCTTTATCAATAAAACATACATGAAGTAAATAAGGCTTTTTAAAATATGGGGCCTATTTGCTTATAAGAGTCACGGGAAGAAATATGACTCGAATGACTTGGGTTGGAATGAAGGTCAAATTTACTAGATTCAATAGCAATTGAAGCATAAGGCTCATACAACTTTATACCTTTCTTGGGCATTTTAATCGGTACATTTTTGTACGTTGGATGTTTCCCTTTATCTTGATCTATTATACCCATTGCAAAAATTCACTGAGTTAAGAAATTAGGGAGAGAATTATTTGTTCCCTTGATGTACTCCATATCAAAGTCGAAAATAACTAACAGAGCCTATCAACGAGCAAAGATGTGCTTAGAGAAACAACTTTCTCAAATATATCTTTAGCTGCATTACAATCAATATGGAACAAAAACTTCTGATTTAACGGATCATCTTAAAACTTTAAAATATAATTTACAATGCTTAACATTTCTTTTTAATAGTTGAATACTTCTGTTGTGTTGGTTTCCAAAGACCAGGGTAATATCTAATTACTACATTCTTATTATTTATGGTCTATTTTAATAAACCTCCAAATCCTAGCTCAAACACATCAGTTTCTACAATCTTGAGAGCTATGGGATTAGACAAACTTAAACAAGGAATGAATTTTATTTTTGTCTGCACTGCTTTAGTATGAGAATTAATTCAAGGCGGAAGATTCTTTTGCAATCTTTAACAAAGTAATGTACAATCAATGACAAGATTGTTATCTTTTAACTCATCTAAGAAATTTACTCGAAACTCCATTACTCTTTGAATAGGACATACATCACCATTCTCGATATCATGTCCTAAATATTTTATCTTTATTCGAGCTAAACTCATTTTTTGTTTAAATAACACTATTCCATTAACTTTCTCTATCTTATGGAATTGGCTCAAATGCTTATAATGTTGTTCTATACTATCACTATAGACAAGAACATCATCGATGTAATCAATAATAAAATGTACATAATTCTTTAATCCAAATGACATAACAATCCATTCGAACTGTCGAAATGGAACATTAAATGCAATTTTGTATCTATCTTATTCTTTAATATGAATATGCTAGAAGCTTGATATCATATCAAACTTGCTAAATATTTTAGCATGGTATAATCTTTTTAATAAATATTTCTTACTAGGGATTAGATATCTAATCCATTGCAAAACTGTATTCAATGGTTTGTAATTTATAATAAATCTTGGTTCACCTTGCTCAATTTCAAATGCCTTATAAAAATAGAAAGTCGAGCACGACCAAGGTGATTTACTAGATCGGATTAACTTTTTATTAAGTAGATCTTGAATTTCATTTTGCCAATACAAAACTAATTCCTTGTTCATTTGTATTGGCCTTTCTTTTAGTTGGAATTTGACTTTCATGAAAATTTTTCTCATAAGGGAGAGAAACCTCATGTTTTTTACGTTCCCAAAAAGCTATAGGTGTAAAACCCGAAGGGTTAGGGTTTTACCCGGCGTAGTTTGCCACATTCGGATAAGTTTCGAGTTGGTTTGAGCATATGAACGTGTATGGGCCCAGATGACCATATGAACGTGTTATAGTGGCTGAGTATGCTCAATATGCAGATGATCAAAGCATGAGTTATCAGGGTATATGTGAGGTATACAAATGATTTGTATGATTTAGCTAGGTTTTAGGCCTAGATCTAGGCTGTTGTATCATTTAGTATCCTTTTGGGACTTTCTGGGTATTTCATTTATATGCGGCATATGAATTTCGGATCACTGGATTGTGCCCCTCCTGGCCCATCTTGATTGAGTTTAGAGTTGAAGGCCTATTTAGCCTTCTTCCCTCGATTCCCGCCTATAGGGTCCTTTTTAGGACTCAAGTCCGTTTTGATTTTAGATGGTCTCGATCCAAACATTCCATCCATGTATATTGTATATACCCATCAGGGGGTCCCACTAGTAGGGCGAGTTGTCAAATGTTAAGATCATGCCATGTGACAATATCTGAGCCATCCAGGCCAGCCCTAGCTTTACCATGTTGTTTATCATAGATTTCCCATGATTTCATAGTTACACCCTAGCGCCGCCGCCACTTCGGCTCATCGCCATTGAGTTCTGCCTTGCCCCGGCCATGGGACCAGCACCCTCATGACCGCTTCGTAGTTGGCTTCTTATTTGTACCACTCACGACTACCGGCGCCACCGCAATCACTGCCAGCAAGAGTTTTTCAACTCGATTTCAGTCATCCTTGTCGCCACCTTTTGGGCCATTTTCCGACACCGACGATCCACCTCCGACCGATCCAACCACCCACATAGCTTCATATTGCTGAGACCTCCCTTTTGAGACAACCCACGACGACCACCACGGTTGCGATTGCCGTTGGGCGATGTCATCGTACCTGGCAGCGATATCGCCCTCTTTCGGGCTATTTTCCAGCCGGACTGCACCTACCGCCACCACCATCATGTTCCTCGTCACATGGGCCATTTATTCTGAGCAACAGCGACCCCAGCCGTGCCACCCTTGCCCCTCGTTCAGCCCGTTTACCCGCTGCCGACGTTCACATCCGCCTTGCCGTGGCCCTAGTCCGCCTGTCCGTGCCCTAGTTCATGTCCATCATGTCCGCCCACTTAACCTGGCCCATTTTTTAGTTAGTCCAAACTGAGCTGGTTTAGTTTAGTTTTGTCTGGTTCAGCTCTATTCGGTCCAGTCCAGTTCATTTTTAGCTGTTTTCGGCCGTTTTTTGACCATTTTTTATAATTCAAGAACCATTGTATTAGCTTAAATGCATATTCACATGATTTAGAATGTTTGGATGTTATGATTATTTTTATTTATTTATTTATTTATTATTCATTTAGTATTATTTGTGTCTTTATTGATTTTAATGCATGTTTATATGACTACTTATTATTATTAATGATATATTTACTTATTAATATTAGTCTTATTTATGTTTACTAAATTGTGTGCGTGTGTGTGTGCGTGTGTGTGTGTATATTTATATATATATATATATAGATATATTCACGTGTATGTTATTATTTATTTGTATTTAATTATGCATTCTTGTATTGTATAACTATGACATTATTATTATTCATGATTAATGAGTATTAACTCTTTGTTTATTTATTTAATCATCAATTCAATTATTATTTAATTATTTAATTTTTTAATTATTTAATTATTTATATATTTACTAACACAAGTATATGTGATATTTACTCATGTTTACCGGTGCATTCATTTTGTAACACCCCGTTTCGGCTCACCCGTGAACCGACCCGGAAATGTCACCGGCGACCGAACCGTTCGCTAATCTACTGGGTTCGGTTAAGCCGACCCGGATCTACCCTCGGCGTCTTAAGATGGAGATGCAAACATGAAATGCATGAATGGGAACAATTAGGTTCTAACGGAGTCCTACATGCATGCTATGATGTGCAAGCAAAGACAAAACAAAATCAATAAATGAGAAACCAAAAGAAAATATGTACTATTACAGAAAAGCGGATAGAGTTTCCCTAAAAGTGCAATAGGGGCCAACCTGTCCACAGCAAGGGTATATAAATATTTTATGAAAATACGATAACACATAACAATCTACCACTGACATTCAATCATTATCTCATTCGTTTTCACCTGAGCCGAGTCTGAACTCCAAGGCTCCCTACTCATTCATATTTATCCGTTCATTTCATAACAAGTAATTCATCTAAGCAAACACATCAAAATTATCATTCACGTAGCAATAACACACCATCATTATACATTACACGCGGCAGGTACATGTGTGCGCGGTTCCGTGCTGCTCCTCCGCAGTCCCGACAGCTTTCATCGCTCGCATTCCTCACCTACATATATATAGAAAAACCGTCAGTAACGAGTGTTACCGGCCCGGAAAATAACTAATATCAATCTGGCACAGGAGAGCAAACTCTCCTGTTGAATGAAAACCATATACTTCCTCAAGAACTCTCATCAGGGCACATACGGGAGCCGTCGCCCTCGGGTCGACAGCGTCCCCCTATCTTTCACATTCTCATGCCTCGGCCATTTCTCTATCGCTTCTCGCATCAAATCTCATTCCTTTCCGCCCTCTGCACCTTCCATATTACTCCTGGCCTTGAGCACGAAGGCCGAGCACTCTCAGGCAGTCGCCTTCAGTACCCTTTGAAACCACAAGTCTAGACATGCGCTGCAATGCAGTACCCGTGAACCTCCACACTTCTCCGGGTTTGAGGAACTCAAAGGTGGAGTTGTCAGGATCCCTCGGGAATGAAACGGCCCGTACACCATTCCAGAGCCCACTATCGACTCACACGTGCCCGCTCGCGTAGCACGGTAGTCGGATTTCCCTCATTCAATCTCTCACAAAAACGCGAAAACTATACATATATATAGGTCTGGGTTGGGATTTATACAATAGGCCCGAAGGCAACGTGAGCTGGATCTGAAGTTCGAAAACAAACTCGAGGGATCTCATCCTCGAGGGTTATTAATCCGAAAAAGAACTGTTGGCTAAATGGCC
Organism: Piper betle; assembly: GCA_033002965.1. Lineage (NCBI taxonomy): Eukaryota > Viridiplantae > Streptophyta > Magnoliopsida > Piperales > Piperaceae > Piper > Piper betle. The sequence goes on along the minus strand of JAURVB010013565.1, from coordinate 53,166 downwards.
CGAGTTAAGTGGGATCCGATAAAACGCCACTTAACTCGTCCTGCACATGATAAATCAAATACACAATAGAGTAGCGTAAAACAGAGAACGAGTCCTAAACGGACCTGGTAGAAGCTCCAAACGGGTCCACGCGCCTAGGCGGCGAGCTCCTACACCGTACCTACACAATCAAGCTAAAAACTAACGCCCGCATGATGAATCACACATCCTATAGCATGCACACACAATCAACACAATCACGCATCAATCAACACACATCAACCTATATCAATTCTAGCAAGTCTACTTAGGCTAGTTTGCATTAGATCATGATCATTACCTAGTTACCCTAATTAGTTTCTTAGTCTCCATTTTTAACACCACTCAATCAAACAAATTTCATATTTTATCCTTAATCAAATCTACATTTATATATATTATTATAACACACAATTCACCAATCCTAGCATGCAATTCTAATAATCAATACTTTCAAATAATTAAGTTAAAATAAATTATACCTCGCGTCGTCGAAAATCGGCGACGGCTAGGGTTTCCGTTTCGTGGCTCGAAACTCGAATTCGGCACCTAGCGGCGTCCGAAGTCCGATCAGATTGGACCGGGTGCGTTCGGCGGATGATCCGGCGAATTTCCCACGAATCCAATTTTCCGGCGGTTCCGGCGGTTTTCCGGCGAGTGTCGGCAGTTTTCCGGCGGATTCCGGCGGTTTTCCGGCGATGATTCGGGACGGGGCAATCAGGGGGTCTATCGGCACCAGCTCGACGAGCTTGGTCCGATGGTGGTGTCAAACAGGGTAGCCGAGGCGGCGATGGCCGTCGGCGGCGGCGTCGAAAATGGGCGGCGGCGGCGGCGTGCTCCGATCGGGGCTGCGGCCGGCCTCGACGGCGGTCGGGATGATGGGGGAAACGTCGGCGACGGCGAGGGGGTGGTCGTCGGGGTCACAGCGGCGGCGGCGCAGTCCGGACGGCGGCGAATCGGCGAGTGGCGACGGTCGAGGCGGCTTCGTGGGGCGATTCCGGCGTCGTGGCGGCGAGACGGTGGCCGGGGTTGGTCGGGGCGGCACGGCGACGGCACGGCGGGGCGGGGCGGCGTTGATCGGCGGCAGTGCGGCGTCGGTGGCGGCGGCGGCGACGGCAGTGACGGCGGCGAGGGTTTTGGGAGGGAGAAAGTGTCGGGAAGGAGAAAAATACTCTCAATGGCAGTTTCGTAATTAAGTATTGACTCGATTCCTACTCGAGTCAAAATAATAACTAGTTCGTAATAAATTCTAAAAAAATCTAGAAAAATATGGAAAAATTCCATAAAATAAAACAAACACAACAACATCCAAATGGCATGCTCTATAACTAATAACCCACCCGAATATAATCCAACGCGTCCTAATGCGTTATTCGGCCTAAAACTATTTCTACGATCAAACATATAAAAGAAAAAAATACTGCATACTTTCATATATTCTGATAACTCATCTCTCACCATCTCCTCGACGTTATCATCATATATTCCGGTACACCTGACTCTCATCGCTCATAACTCACGGCTGGCCTCGACTCAGCACGCGGTTCATGAAACTGACTCGACTCGAACCAACGGTTGAACCGACTGGTTCGGTAACGTAAAACTCTGACTCGAGTCACGGGTTTTACAACCTTCCCTCCTTATAAAAATTTCGTCCTCGAAATTTTAGATTAAGGAGGTTTCACTCTGGTAGCTATCTACTAAATGTGAAATCCGAGGTGAGACGCTTGCGTACCTGTCACGTTTGTCGTATCCTCCAGTGCTTCAGCAATCGTGGCTGTGTCCATCCCAGCTGTCCATGGTGGTACCGAGACGGACGGTCCTGCTGGTGGTGTTGTTTGCATTCCTCTCTGATCCAAGGCCTGGTGTTCTTGTCCTGTCATGATAGCTACAAGTCCTCTCTGCTGCTGCCTCGGTGGCTGTCGGTCTCCGCCTCTCTGGCCTTGACCTTGACCCTGCTGACCTCTCTGCTGTGGTTGTTGCTGGGGAGCTGGGAGTGCAAGTCTCTGCAGAGGTGCTGGGAGTGTCACCTGTTGGGTCTAGCCAATCGGACAAGTTGCGGCTCTATGCCCTGGTTGACCGCAACTATAGCATACGTCTGTGCCTACACTGCACTCTGTAGCTCTATGTCCTCGCTGACCGCATCTGTAGCATGCGTCTGTGCCTGCTCTGCACTCACCTCCATGACGACGTCGACAATTCTGACAGAAGGGTGCTCTGTAGCCCTGAACTTGGGCATCCATAGCCCTCATGGCAACTGGTGCATCTAACCGATGTCTCTGTTGTTCTCCCTGCTCTGGCTGATACGGCCTCGAATGTTGCTGCCTCTGGTCAACATCCCGGCGAGGTCTAGCAGCTATAACTCGTTCTGCCTCGCCTGCAGCTCTCACAACATCACCAAAGGTAGCGAACTTCCTATCCAAATAGGCCATCCTGATCTCGTGATGGAGGCCTTCGTAAAAACGTTCTATCCTTCTTTCTTCGGTGGACACCAAGTCTGCTGCAAATCTCTCCAGAGCTCTAAACCTAGTCTCGTATTGTACCACCGTCATGGGTCCCTGCCTCAGCGTCTGGAATTCTCGTTCCTTTCTCTTCCTGATGTTTGGCGGGAAATACTTTCCATCGAATTCCGCCCTAAATTCCTCCCATGTGATGTCCTGGGGCTGACGATGAGCGAATACAGAATTTTGGACCGAACTCCACCATATCCTGGCTTCGTCCTAGAATGCTCCTGTGATGATGCGCACTCGGTGCTCCATGGGGCATGCCATAGTGTCAAACACTCCTATAGCTGACGATATCCACAAGAATGCCTCTTCCGCGTCCAACTTTCCAAAGAAAGGTCGTCCACCATTCTTCACGAACTTTTCGTACTCGCCACAGTTCCAATTTCCTCGTATCCAGTGATCTGTTCGATCCTTCTCCTTGCTCATACCGAGCAAATTGTGGTCCCATACCTGCTGGTACACCATCAAATCTTGCAGCTCCACTTCCACCTGCAGTCTGCCCGCTACCTACTGCTACGGTTCCACTTGATGTCTGGTCTCATCCCCGCCTGAAGTGGGTCAAATAGAGGAGCTGTCGTTGGAGTAGTCCTCTGTTGCAGCAGTGGAGGAGGAGGCGGTGGCAGAGGGTCTGTGGAAACTACCGGCTCTCCCCGTGCCTCTTCACCTACTGCTGGTCTCTTCTCAGTTCTGGCCACAGAAAGAGCTATCTGTCTGAGCTCTCCTGAATTCCTCTTGGTCTTGCTGCATTTGTCTCCTAAATTCTTCCTGACTTTGCTGCATTTGTATCTGAGCTTCCGCCAACCTGGCAATCGCTGTGTCTCTCTCCTGTCGACTACTTCTGGTGCGGTAACTGTCACGACCACTGTCTCGGTCCCTGCGACTATCTAGGTCCCGGCGACTATCTCGGTCGCGGCGACTGTCTCGATGATGGTTCTCACCACGTCGGCTAGCTGAAACTGGCACACTGACCTCTACTGGTGGCATGGCAGTCCTAGGTTGACTGGAGGCGGCGTCACTGTGAACAGGGCTAGGACTGTCCTGTCTGGCTACTGGAGGTGATGGGGTCCTGATCTGCGTCCGGCGGGTCTGTGTCACCATCCTGCTACAAATTCCTGACCTGATCTGATCACCCTATCACACCACCAACTCGTAAGAAAATCTGCAACCCAAAAACATTAAGACAGAAAAATACCTGTCGGCACAGCTCGGAGCAGCTTCGGCACACATGTAACCTGTAACGCATCTACCATCTTAATCAACCAAGGGTTAGCTCTGATACCACTGTCTGTAACACCCTGTTTCGGCTCACCCGTGAACCGACCCGGAAATGTCACCGGCGACCGAACCGTTCGCTAATCTACTGGGTTCGGTTAAGCCGACCCGGATCTACCCTCGGCGTCTCAAGATGGAGATGCAAACATGAAATGCATGAATGGGAACAATTGGGTTCTAACGGAGTCCTACATGCATGCTATGATGTGCAAGCAAACACAAAACAAAATCATAAATGAGAAACCAAAAGAAAATATATACTACTACGGAAAAGCGGATAGAGTTTGCCCTAAAAGTGCAATAGCGGCCAACCTGTCCATAGCGAGAGTATATATATATTTTATGAAAATACGATAAACATAACAAATACGATAACACATAACAATCTACCATGACATTCAATCATTATCTCATTCATTTTTACCTGAGCCGAGTCTGAACTCCAAGGCTCCCTACTCATTCATATTTATCTGTTCGTTTCATAACAAGTAATTCATTCAAGCAAACACATCAAAATTATCATTCACGTAACAATAACACACCATCATTATACGTTGCACACGGCAGGTACATGTGTGCGCGGTACCGTGCTGCTCCTCCGCAGTCCCGACAGCTTTCATCGCTCGCATTTCTCACCTACATATATATAGAAAGACCGTCAGTAACGAGTGTTACCGGCCTAGAAAATAACTAATATCAATCTGGCACAGGAGAGCAAACTCTCCTATTGAATGAAAACCATATACTTCCTCAAGAACTCTCATCAGGGCACATATGGGAGTCGTCGCCCTCGGGTCGACAGCGTCCCCCTTTCTTTCTCATTCTCATACCTTGGCCATTTCTCTATCGCTTCTCGCATCAAATCTCATTCCTTTCCGCCCTCTGCACCTTCCATATTACTCCTGGCCTTGAGCACGAAGGCCGAGCACTCTCAGGCAGTCGCCTTTAGTACCCTTTGAAACCACAAGTCTAGACATGCGCTGCAATGCACTACCCGTGGACCTCCACACTTCTCCGGGTTTGAGGAACTCAGAGGTGGAGTTGTCAGGATCCCTCGGGAATGAAACGGCCCGCACACCATTCCAGAGCCCACTATCGACTCACACGTGCCCGCTCGCGTAGCACGGTAGTCGGATTTCCCTCATTCAATCTCTCACTGAAAACGTGAAAACTATACATATATATAGGGCTAGGTTGGGATTTATACAATAGGCTCGAAGGCATCGTGAGCTGGATCTGAAGTTCGAAAACAAACTCGAGGGATCTCATCCTCGAGGGTTATTAATCCGGAAAAATCGTTGGCTAAATGGCCCGAGTTAAGTGGGATCCGATAAAATGCCACTTAACTCGTCCTGCACATGATAAATCAAATACACAATAGAGTAGCATAAAAACAGAGAATGAGTCCTAAACGGACCTGGTAGAAGCTCCAAACGGGTCCACGCGCCTAGGCGCCGAGCTCCTACACCGTACCTACACAATCAAGCTAAAAACTAACGTCCGCATGATGAATCACGCATCCTATAGCATGCACACACAATCAACACAATCACGCATCAATCAACACACATCAACCTATATCAATTCTAGCAACTCTACTTAGGCTAGTTTGCATTAGATCATGATCATTACCTAGTTACCCTAATTAGTTTCTTAGTCTCCATTTTTAACACCACTCAATCAAACAAATTTCATATTTTATCCTTAATCAAATCTACATTTATATATATTATTATAACACACAATTCACCAATCCTAGCATGCAATTCTAATAATCAATACTTTCAAATAATTAAGTTAAAAATAAATTATACCTCGCGTCGTCGAAAATCGGTGACGGCTAGGGTTTCCGTTTCGTGGCTCGAAACTCGAATTCGGCACCTAGCGGCGTCCGAAGTCCGATCAGATTGGACCGGGTGCGTTCGGCGGATGATCCGGCGAATTTCCCACGAATCCAATTTTCCGGCGGTTCTGGCGGTTTTCCGGCGAGTGTTGGCCAGTTTTCCGGCGGATTCCGGCGATGATTCGGGACGGGGCAATCAGGGGGTCTATCGGCACCAGCTCGACGAGCTTGATCCAATGGTGGTGTCAAACAAGGTAGCCGGGGCGGCGGCGTTCTCCTATCGGGGCTACGGCCGGCCTCGACGGCGGTTGGGATGATGGGGTAAACGTCGGCGATGGTGAGGGGGTGGTCGTCGGGATCACAGCGGCAGCGGCGCGGCCCGGCTAGGGTTTTGGAAGGGGGAAGGTGTCGGGAATGGAGAAAATATATACTCTAGTGGCAGTTTCGTAATTAAGTATTGACTCGATTCCTACTCGAGTCAAAATAATAACTAGTTCATAATAAATTCTAAAAAATCTAGAAAAATATGAAAAAATCCCATAAAATAAAACAAACACAACAACGTCCAAATGACATGCTCTATAACTAATAACCCACCCGAATATAATCTAACGTGTCCTAACACATTATTCGGCCTAAAACTATTTCTACAATAAAACATATAAAATGTACTTTCATATATTCTGATAACTCATGTCTCACCATCTTCTCGACGTTATCATCATATATTCAAGTACACCTGACTCTCATCACTCATAACTCACGGCTGGCCCCGACTCAGCACGCGGTTCATGAAACTAATTCGACTTGAACGAACGGTTGAACCGACTAGTTCGGTAATGTAAAACCCTGACTCGAGTCACGGGTTTTACACATTTAGTATAATTATATTATTATTTTATGATTAGAGTATTATTTATGTTCATGTATTTATTGTTTATTTAATTATTTATGAGTGCATTTATTTATTTATTTATTATTTTTTATTATTATGTCTCTATTTAGGTGCAACATGTTTAGTTATAAGTTTATTAGTATTGTTTTCTTTATTGTACTATATTGATGATATGAACACACCACGAACATGCATCATATAGCGAAATTGGTATTTTACTTAGAAGGGGGTTTCGATGTAGGTTATGGAGTCCGTGCTCACCATAGGCTTGTCGATGTGGTTAGAGCTTGGATCACAAGTCCGTAGGACTCTCCTCTTTCGTGATCTCTGCTTGACTCCCTGTGAGTTGAGTTTAATTGTGTTTTAGACGATAATGACATCGGCGTTTAAACAGATCCCTCTGATGTCGGGTGATTTACCTGCATTTTCTACACAAAGTCGACTCAAGATTGCAAGACCTACATAAATTATATAAAAAACGTCAGTAACAAAAGTTACTGGTCCGAAAATAACTAATACAAACTAGCAAATGGGTATTTCATTACCCACGAAAACTTATGAAACTTAAAGATTTCCTCACACTGTGCAGTAAGCCAACATACTTAAGCAAGTTCCGGCTCGCATGCATGACTTATAATCATACTCATACATACAACTCTAACGCCCTCACATCTTCCATATCATTCCCACAGTACTCAAGTGGCAAAATAAACAGTTAAGTTAGTGCTATGAATTCAAGAAATTTGCTAAATTAAGCAATACCGTCCTACACTGCACTACCACAGGGTTTGAAGGAGTATTAGTGTGGTCCATGCATATCTCCGCACGACTCATTCTCTTATTCATGAAATCCATAAAATTAGACGTACTTATATAATTGGCTTAGGGAAAAGGCTTGTATTTTATATTTTTGGAGTTTTAGTTCGAAAACCAACAAGGGATCTCATCCTTGTAGTTTTATTAAACATTTGCAAAAATCACAGCTAAATGAACTGACATTGGAGGGATGTAAAGCCCATGATTCAAATCATGGTTTTATAATCTGAACTGGTCATTTCAACCTTTATTTTCACTTGAGTTAACTTTTAATTATGAGACGACCATTCGTTTTTCTCAGACAACCATTCATTTTTCTCAACGACCATTCGTTTTTCTTGCCTAACCATTCATTTTTCTGACCTGACCATTCATTTTTCTCACCTGACCATTCGTTTTTCTCACCATGATATCTATATATTCCACACTTCTGACACTATCACTATTCATCCTTCTCACCCAACTTCCTTATTCTTTTTCTTCTTTCTCCTTTCCCCCACGATCCTTACTCAAGCTGGCCACAACCATTCGTCGTCACCACATGATTGACGATAAGGTATGGAGTGGAGCTCACCGTTTAGGCGCTAAGACACACTCAGAGCTTCTACCAAGTCCGTTTAGGACTCGCCCCTGATTTATTGTTCTATTCTATCTTGATTTAATTTTTATAGATTGTAGGATGAGTTAAGTGGCATTTTATTGGATCCCACTTAACCCGAGTCATTTAATCCATCGATCTTCTGGATTAATAACCTTCGAGGAAGAGATCCCTCAAGTATGTTTTTAAAAATGAGATCCACCACGAGTTACCTTCGGGCTTATTTTATAAATCCCTACCCAGACCTATATCTATGTAGCTTTTGGTATTTTTTGACAATCATGCTACACGAGTGGTCATGAGAATAAGATAAGGGTTTAAGATACGACAAAAGTCCTCAGGGACCAGAAAGTGAAATGAGAAATGCCGAGGCATAAACAACAATGAGAATATGCCGAGGCATCAACAGTAGCAGATAAGTTTAGATGATTTTAGTTCAGTAGATGCCCTTCAGAGATTTCATGAAAATTTTTTCTTTCATATAAGAGTTTGCTCTCATAGGCAATTTGATATTAGTTATATTTTAAGTCTAGTAACACTCGTTACTAACATGTTTTTATTATTTATGTGGGTAATGATCAAGAGTAGGATAAGCCAGCCAGGACGGAAGAGCAGTGATGTCTCTTGCACACACACATGTCAGATGATAGAATGTTAATGTTTTGTTTATGTTGTCATTATATTAAAAATGATGTGATGTAAGGTATGATTGTTGAATTCATATGATGTGAAAAGTAATTAGAATGCACACATGGGTCAAGACCCAAGATTTAGAATGAATTATGCATCAAATTAGAATTTTTTGTGAATATCAATGCGTGATATATTTATATATATTTATACATCTTCATTTGACAGGGTGGACCTTAATTGCACTTTTAAGGGAAATTTTATCCGTTCTATTTTCAGAATTTTTATCGACTTTATCATACTTTTTTTGTTTGGTAAACTAGTTGTCATGTCATTCATGTAGTAGAATGCTAAGGTTTTGTGCATTCATCCATGCATAGAGATAAACATCTTCCATCTCAAACATCTTCCATCTCAAACCGGGGCCAGTAACATTCCAGTTCGGTTCCAAGCATAAACTGGACTTGGGGTGTCATGATTTTAGTATCTGAACAAACTCTCGATCGATTCAATTGGAAGATATTTTTATAGGTGACGTGTGTGCAAAGATTGCTCCAAGTTCAGCTGGTAGGTATATATATTTCTGTCCTTTTTGTCTTTCATTTACAGATTTCTCAAAAATAGGCAGTATGACAGTATTTTCAAGATTGGATCGGTGATCGGTGAGTTGGAGTAATCATGCGAGATGGTGTCTAGCCGATCTAGAGCCGCACCATAGCTAGGGAATCCCAGTGAGCCAGGCTCAGTAAGCTGTTGTAGAGGGAGCCATCGTAGTAGAAGTTGCTGCAGGGTTAGAAGTGGTTAGACTGAAACGGATGATGCAGTTGAATGATTGGCAGGGGTACAATTGCAGATTTGCCACTTTTGGAGATGTGGTACGAGCTGCAAGCGAAGCGGAGTGAATCTTGGCTACTCAACCCCGATGAGACTATGAACAGAGACAACAACACCATCAACAATATCAATTAGATCAGGTGACACAACAGAGGCATAGGCTAGATGCCCCAACCTGAATGAGAGCTATGGATGGACAAGTTTAGGAGAACATACACCCAACATGTCAAAACTGTGGACGTCGTCACGGAGAAATATGTAGACTAGGTATGGACGCATGCTTCAAATGTGGTCAATTAGGACATCAAGAGTGAAGCCTTCTTCATTGAAAATTTAAACGATGAAATTTTTATAAGGAGGGAAGATTGTAAAACCATGATTTGAATCAGGGTTTTATAATCTAAACCGGTCGGTTTGGCTGCTATTTTGAGTCGAGTTAAGTTTTAATTACGAGACGATCATTCACTTTTCTTGGACAACCATTCATTTTTCTTGCATGACCATTCATTTTCCCCAACTGACCATTCGTTTTTCTAACCTGATCATTCGTTTTTCTCATCCTCACATATATATATATTCCACACTTCTGACACTATCACCATTCATCCTTCTCACCCAAAATCCTTCTCTTTACCCTCATGATCCTTACTCAACCCGGCCACAACCATTCGTCATCACAACATGATTGACGATTAGGTACGGAGTTTCTACCACACTCGGAGCTTCTATCAGGTTCGTTTAGGACTTGCCCCTGATTTATTGATTTATTTTATTGTGATTTAATTTTTACAGATTGTAGGATGAGTTAAGTAGCGTTTTATTTGATCCTACTTAACCCGAATCATTTAATCGAACGATCTTCCGGATTAATAACCCTAGAAGAGGAGATCCTTCGAGTATGTTTTCAAAAATGAGATCCACCACAAGTTGCTTTCGGGCCTATTTTATGAATCCTTACCCAGACCTATATATATATATATATATATATATATATATATGTAGTTTTCGTGATCTTTTGACGACCGTGCTACACGAGTGGGCATTGGAATAAGAAAAGGGCTTAGGATATGATAGTAGTCTCGAGGGACCAGAAAGTAAAATGAGAGTATACCGAGGCATCAGTAGCAGCAGATAAGTTCAGATGATTTTAGTTCAGTAGATAGCCTTCAGAGATTTGATGAAAATGTTTTCTTTCATATGAGAGTTTGCTCTCATAGCCAGTTTGATATTAGTTATATTTTAGGTCCAGTAACACTCGTTACTCACGTGTTTTTATAATATATGTAGGTGATGATCAGGACTAGGATGAGCTAGCCAGGACGGAGGAGCAATGATGTCTCTTGCACACACAAATGTTAGATGATAGAAAGTTAATGTTTTGTTTATGTTGTCATTATTTTAAGAATGATGTAATGTAAGGTATGACAATTGAATTCATATGATGTGAAAAGTAATTAGAATGTACAAATGGGTCGAGATCGAAGATTTATAATAAATTATGTAGCATATAAGAATTTTTTGCGAATATCAATGCGTGCTATATTAATATATATTTATATATGTTGATTTGACAAGGTGGAGCTTAATTGCACTTTTAAGGGAAATTTTGTCTGTTCTATTTTTAGAATTTTTATCTACTTTATCATACTTATTTTGTTTGGTAAAGTAGTTGTCATGCCATTCATGTAGCAGCATGTTAAGGTTTGGTGCATTCATCTATTCATAGCAATAAACATCTTCCATGTTAAGATGCCAAGAGTAGATCTGCAAGGTTGGGTTTGAGTTAGCAAACCTAATCGGGCCCAGTGACATTCCGGTCTGGTTCCGAGCGTAAACCGGACTTAAAATGTTACAATTTTGGTATCAGAGCAAAATCTTGCCAGATTTAGTTAGAAAATATTTTTATAAGTGATGTGTGTGCAAAGATTGCTGCAAGTCTAGCTGGCAGGTATATATATTTCTATCCTTGCTGTCTTTCATTTATAGGTTTCTCACCAATACGTAGTATGATAGTATTTTCCAGATTGGATCAGTGAGTTGGAGTAATCATGCGAGACGGTGTCTAGCCGATCTAGAGCCACATCCCAGCTAGGAAATCATAGTGAGCAAGACTTAGTAAACAGCCACAGTGGGAGCCATCGTAGTGGAAGCTTCTGTAGCGGGAGCCATAGTAGTGGAAGCCGCCATAGCGTTAGAAGCCTTCAAACCGAAACGGGTGATGCCATTGCACGGTTGGCCGATGAGACTATGAACAAAGACAACACCATCAATCTAGACATCAAGAGTGAAACGTTCTTAATTTAAAATTTCTTGGGCAAAATTTTTATAAGGAGAGAAGATTGCTAAACCCGTGATTTGAATCAGGATTTCATAATCTGAACTGGTTAGATCAACCACTATTTTCAGTCGAGTTAAGTTTTAATTATGAGATGACCATTCATTTTTCTCAGACAACCATTCATTTTTGTCAAGGACCATTCATTTTTCTTGCTTGACCATTCATTTTTCTCAACTAACCTATCATTTTTCTCACCTGACCATTCGTTTTTCTCACCCATACAACTATATATTCCACACTTTTGACACTGTCACAAATCTTCCTTTTCACCCAACTTCGTTCTTCTTTTTCTTCCTTCTCTTTTCCCCCAGGATTCTTACTCAAGCCAGTCATAAATATTCGTCATCACCACATGATTGACGATTAGGTATGGAGTAGATGCTCACCATAGCGCTAAGACACACTTGGAGCTTCTACTAGGTCTGTTTAGGACTTGCCCATGATTTATTTTTCTAGTCTGTCGTGATTTAATTTTTACAGATTGTAGGACGAGTTAAGTGGTATTTTATTGGATCCCACTTAAAGCGGGTCATTTAATCTATCGATCTTCCGAATTAATAACCGAGATCCCTTGAGTATGTTTTAAAAAATGAGATCAACCACAAGTTGCCTTTGAGCCTATTTTATAAATCCCTACCCAGACCTATATATATATATATATGTAGTTTTTACTATTTTTCGAGAACCATGCTACACGAGTGGGCATGGGAATAAGAGAAAGGCTTAAGATATGATAGTGTTCCCGAGGGACCAAAACGTGAAATGAGAATATGCCGAGGCATCAGTAGCAGCAGATAAGTTCAGATGATTTCAGTTCAGTAGATGCCCTTTAAAGATTTCATGAAAATGTTTTCTTTCATATGAGAGTTTGCTCTAATGGCTAGTTTGTTATTAGTTATATTTTAGGTCCAGTAACACTTGTTACTTACGTGTTTTTATAATATATATAGGTGACGATCAGGAGTAGGATGAGCCAGTCAGGAAGGAGCTGTGACGCCTCTTGCACATACACATGTCAGACGATAGAATGTTAATGTTTTGTTTATGTTGTCATTATATTAAGAATGATGTGATGTAAGGTATGAAAATTGAATTCATATGGTGTGAAAAGTAATTAGAATGCATAGATGGGTCGAGACCCAAGATTTATAATGAATTATGCAGCAAATTAGAATTTTTTGTGAATATCAATGCGTTATATATTTATATATATTTATACATGTTGATTTGACAGGGTGGACTTTTATTTTACTTTTTAAGGGAAATTTTTTCCGTTCTATTTTCAGAATTTTTATCGACTTTATCGTACTAATTTTGTTTGGTAAGCTAGCAATCTTGTCATTCATGTAGTAGCATGCTAAGGCTCTGTACATTCATCAATGCATAGCAATAAACATCTTCTATTTCAAAACGCCGAAAGTAGATCAATAGGGTTGGGTTCGGGTTAGCCGACCTAACTAGGACCAGTAACATTCCTGTTCGGTTCCGAGAATAAACCAGACTTGGGGTGTTACAATTTTGGTGTAAGTGCAAACTCTCAGTCGATTCAGTTGGAAGATATTTTTTCTGCGTGATGTGTGTGGAAAAGTGCTCCAAGTCCAGCTGGTAGGTATATATGTATTTGTCCTCGTTGTCTTTTATTTATAGATTTCTCACCAATAGGTCGTATGATAGTATTTTCAGGATTGGATCAGGGAGTTGGAGTAATCATGAGAGATGGTGTCTAGCCAATCTAGAACAGCACTGCAGTGAGGAAATCCCATTGAGCCTGGTTTAGTAAGCCACCGTAGCGGGAGCCATTGTACTGGAAGCTGCCTCAGCTGTTAGACTGAAACAGATGATGCCATTGCATGGTTGGCAATGGTACAAATGCAGATTTGCCACTTTTGGGGATGTAGTGCTAGCCGCAAGCCAAGCTGAGCGAATTTTGACTACTCAACCCCGCCAAGACTATGAACAGAGACAAAAGCTCAAAAATATCAATTGGATCAGAGGACACAACAGAGGCATAGGCTAGATGCCCTAACCAGAATGAGAGTTATGGATGGACAATTTCAGGAGAGTAGACACCCAACAAGTCAAAACTCTAGACACCATCATGAGGAAATATGCAGAGTGGGTAAGGACATATGCTTTAGATGTGGTCAATCAGGACATTGAGAGTGAAGCATTCTTAATTTAAAATTTTGATGAGGAAATTTTTATAAGGAGGGAAGATTGCAAAACCCGTGATTCGAATCAGGGTTTTATAATCTAAACCAGTCAGTTCAACAATTATTTTTAGTCGACTTAAGTTTATTTTCAGTCGAGTTAAGTTTTAATTATGAGACGACCATTTATTTTTCTCATACAACCATTCGTTTTCCTCAACGACCATTCATTTTTCTCGCCTAACCATTCATTTTTCTCAACTGACCATTCATTTTTCTCACTTGACCAATTCGTTTTTCTCACTCTGACATCTATATATTCCATACTTCTGACACTGTTACCATTCATCCTTCTCACCCAACCTCCTTTTTCTTCTTCCTTCTCTTTTCCCCCGATCCTTACTCAAGCTGGGCACAACCATTTCTCTTCCCACATGATTCCCGATTAGGTACAGAGTAGATGCTCACCATTTAGGCTCTAAGACACACTCGGAGCTTCTACTAGGTCCGTTTAGGACTCACCCCAGATTTATTGTTCTATTCTATCGTGATTTAATTTTTAAAGATTATAAGACAAGTTAAGTGGTGTTTTATTTGATCCCACTTAACAATAAGTAAATAAAATAGTTAATAAATAAAGAAAAAATACTCATAACATCCAAACATCCTAAACAATGTGAATATGCATATAAACTAATATAGGGGCTCTAGAATTACCAAAAATGGTTGAGAAACGGCCAAAAACGGGCTGATCCAGACCGAACCAAGCTGAAACAGACCGAGTTGGGCTGAGCCAACTAGGTTTGGGTCAAATAAACTACTGAGCTGGGTTGGCTGGGCTGGTTTGGAGTGATGGACATGGACACAGACATGGCTGGCCGACTCGGGCACAAATGCGATCACTGGAAAACAGGTAAACGGGCTCGACAAAGGGCGGTGGTGCCCATCGCCAAAAATGCCGACGGTGGCATGGCAGGGGTCGCTGCCAGTCAGGATTGATAGAGGGGAGGACAGGGAACGTGATGGTTGTGACGACCCGTAGAGTGCGGCGGTTGGTTGTCTGAAAAACGGTCGGGAAGCAACAGTATCACCGTCGGTTGCGACGACGTCGCCGGCAATCAGCGTTGTTCGACCGGTGGTTAACTCTAAAACGATCAAAAACAATGGAAAATGCCGCTGGGCAAATGCGAGTTGCTGGTGGCGATCACAGTGACGGCGAAGGTCAGTGTTGGTCTCAAACGGAAGATCTCGATAGAAGGAAGATGTCGGGGCGGTCAGCTTTGCTGGAGGACACTCGTCGGGACGGGAAAATGGCCCTTGCAGGTGGCGGCGGCGGCCAAAATCGACAACAAAAACATCGTCCCCAGTGGTGACTATGGCTGCGCCAATGGCAATCATGGGTATAGACTGATAGCCAGCTGCGAGGTGGTCACGGTTGTACCGATACAGTGGCCGGCAGTGAGCCAAAGTGGTGGCGGCTCTAAAGGGTAACTCTAAAAATCAATGGAAATGTTTGAAACATGAATGCGAGAAAACTAGGTTCGACGTGGATGGCTCAGATCTTGCCATGTGGCATGATCAGAACATCTAACAACTCCTAGTCTAGTAGGACCCACCTATGGGTATATGCAATATACATATGGATAGAAAGCTTGGATTGAGACTGTCCAAAGTCGAACTGGCTTGAGTTGTAAAAGTGACTTTATAGGCAGGAATTGAAGAAGAAGGTTAAATGGGCCTCGAACCCTAAGCTCAATCAAGCTGGGCCCACAGGGGCACAATCAAGTGATCCAAAATTCCTATGCTGCTTGTAAATGAAATACCCAGAAATCCCAAATGGATGCTAAATGCAGCAACGACCTAGATCTAGGCCTAAAATCCTACCTAACTCATGAAAATTATATGTATACCTCATGTACACACTAATAACTCATGCTCAACTATCATATGCATGTCAGACATACTCAACCTCCATAACATGCTTATATGACCATCTGGGCCCTATACTCCTATTTTGAAAATTGGTTTGGCTTGAGCTCGCTCGAACCGACTCGATACTTACCCGAATAGGGCAAAACTAAAATCGGGTAATCTGAGAATGGGGTTTATATCTTCATTAAAGAATTTTCTTTTAATGTAGATATTAATGTTTTCCACTTAGGATATTCTAACTTAAAAAGTTACTTCGTTACCTTTAAGCTTAGTATGAATGCTTACATCATCTACATTGAAAGGTTTTATTAATGTTGTAAAAGGATTACCGAGTATGACTTCACTACAGTATCCTAGATTAAAATAAAAGTCATAAATATAAATATATCCTAAATGCATATTACAACATTAGATAACACTAAGTAGATAATGCTTGAGTAGTTTTTTCATAATACTAAGTACGAATTAATCCTTCTCTAATGATGTTTCATTCTACTCTGGTATCTACTAAAGCTATGTCTCTAGTGTAAAATTTTAATCAACTATTATCTTTATTTTTATTACATATTTTAGCGATATAGTTTGTTTTATTACGCTTAAATATTCTTCAATATTTTCTTCATTCTTAGAAGATTCACCAACATGAAATTCAGAATTTTCAAATAGGTTGAGATCTTCTGAACTTTCTTCTAATTGGTTTTCTAAATGTCCTAACTCAACAACTTTGATTTATCTTTGTAATTGAACTACCTCAGCTTTAAGAGAATCTTAAAAATATCAAGAGAAAAGCTAGTACTAAGCCATTAGTATGCTGGGATTGCGGTCATAACGGTCATACCAAGAAGCATTGTAAGATAAAAAGGAAAATTAATGTGTTATCTATATCAGATGATGAAAAACAAAATTATTAGAATTATTAGAATATGATGATAATTTTGAATTAGAACTATTAGAGTTAGATCAGTCAAATTCGTCTGAATGGGACACTCATACTAATAATGAGGATGAAAGTGATACAAACCATAACTGTGATCATTGTAAGGCCATAATGGATATTAATGGTTTAAGTATTAACATGATTACCACTTAGGAATCTATTTTATTAGATCTGATATACCCCATCGAAGATAACAATCAATAGCTTAACATTATATAAAAAGTTTTAGAAGCTAGTAAGAAAAAACTTAAACGTAAAATAGGAGTTGTAATTAATCCTCATATAATATGATTGAACTATTTGGAAGAATGAAGAAGAAAAAATCCTATATGTGCAAGATTTAAGATTTGAGATAAATGCTCTTAAAGCTGAGCTAGTTCAATTACAAAGATGAATTGAAGTTATTGAGTATGGAAATTTAGAAAACCAATTAGAAGAAAGTTCAAAACATCTCAACCTATTTCAAAATTCTTATTTTCATGTTGGTGAATCTTCTAAGAATGAAGAAAATATTGGAGGAGAATTCTTATACCTAATTTATGTTTCTAAATAGAGTCTTCTATGTAAAACCAGTGACTCGAGCCAGAGTTTTACGGGAGTGAACCAGTCGGTCAACGTCGGTTCGAATCGAGTCAGCTTCATGGACCGCGAGCTGAGTTGAGGCCAGCTGTGAGTTATGAGCGATGAGGGTCATGCATGCTCAAATGTACGATGATAACGCCTAAAAGATGATGAAAAATGGGTTATCAAGTATATGGAGGTATGCAGTATTGATTGTTATTTTTATTTGATCGTAGAATATTTTTAGGGCCGAATGACGAATTAGGACGCGATATAGGTGAGTTTGGGTGGGTTATTAGTTATAGAACATATCATTTGGATGTTGCTGTGTTCGTTTGATTTTACGGGATTTTTCCCAATTTTTTGGATTTTTTTAGGATTTATTAGGAGATAGTTATTATTATTGACTCGAGTCGGAGTCGAGTCAAGTTTAATTTACAAAAATGCCATCGCACGCCCTTTCATCCCTCCCGACCCTTCCTCACCCCAAACCCTCGCCGCCGCCGTCACCGCCACCGCCGTCGACTGCCGCCAATCGACGCCGCCCTGCCCCGCCGTGCCGTCGCCGTGCCGCCACGACCCACCCCGGCCACCGTCTCGCCGCCACGACGCCGGAATCGCCCCACGAAGCCGCCTCGACGCCTGCCACTTCGGTCGGATTCCGCCGCCGTCCGGGCCGCTCCGCCGCCGCTGTGACCCCGACGACCACCCCTCGCCGTCGCCGACGTTTCCCCCATCATCCCGACCGCCGTCGAGGCCGGCCGGAGCCCCGATCGGAGCACGCCGCCGCCGCCGCCCATTTTCGACGCCGCCGTCGACGGCCATCGCCGCCTCGGCTGCTCTGTTTGACACCGCCATTGGACCGAGCTCGTCGAGCTGGTGCCGATAGACCCCCTGATTGCCCCGTCCCGAATCATCGCCGGAAAACCGTCGGAATCCGCCGGAAAACCGCCGACACTCGCCGGAAAACCGCCGGAACTGCCGGAAAATTGGATTCGTGGGAAATTCGCCGGATCATCCGCCGAACGCACCCAGTCCAATCTGATCGGACTTCGGACGCCGCTAGGTGCCGAATTCGAGTTTCGAGCCGCGAAACGGAAACCCTAGCCGTCGCCGATTTTCGACGACGCGAGGTATAATTTATTTTAACTTAATTAATTGAAAGTATTGATTATTAGAATTTGCATGCTATGATTGATGAATTGTGCATTGTAATTACTTATATAAATGTGGATTTGATTTAGAATAAAATATGAAATTTGTGGAATTGTGTGGTGTTAAAAATAGAAGTTATGAAACTAATTAGGGTTATTAGGTAATGATCATGATCTAATGCAAACTAGCCTAAGTAGACTTGCTAGAATTGATATAGGTTAATGTGTGTTGCTTGATGCGTGATTGTGTTGATTGTGCGTGCATGCTATAGGATGTGTGATTCATCATGCGGGCGTTAGTTTTTAGCTTGATTGTGTAGGTACGGTGTAGGAGCTCGCCGCCTAGGCGCGTGGACCCGTTTGGAGCTTCTACCAGGTCCGTTTAGGACTCGTTCTCTGTTTTACGCTACTCTATTGTTTATTTGATTTATCATGTGCAGGACGAGTTAAGTGGCGTTTTATCGGATCCCACTTAACTCGGGCCATTTAGCCAACAGTTCTTTTTTCGGATTAATAACCCTCGAGGATGAGATCCCTCGAGTTTGTTTTCGAACTTCAGATCCAGCTCACGATGCCTTCGGGCCTATTGTATAAATCCCAACCCAGGCCTATATATATATAGTTTTCGTGTTTTCGGTGAGAGATGGAATGAGGGTTACTTGCGGCCACGTCTTCAGATAGGGCGTGTGCCCGGAAGAGCGGGCTCTGGAGCTGGGGAGAACCCACTTCGTTCCCGAAGGATCCGGACAACTCCACCTTTGAGTTCCTCAAACCCGGAGAAGTGTGGAGGTTTACGGGTACTGCAATGCAGCGCATGTCTAGACTTGTGGTTCAAAGGGTACTGAAGGCGACTGCCTGAGAGTGCTCGGCCTTTGTGCTCAAGGCCAGGAGTAATATGGAAGGTGCAGAGGGCGGTAAGGAATGAAATTTGATGCGAGAAGCGATAGAGGAATGGCCAAGGTATGAGGATGAGAAAGATAGGGGGACGCTGTCGACCCGAGGGCGACGGCCCGACGGCGACGGCTCCCGTATGTGCCCTGATGAGAGTTCTTGAGGAAGTATATGGTTTTGATTCAACAGGAGAGTTTGCTCTCCTGTGCCAGATTGATATTAGTTATTTTCCGGGCCGGTAACACTCGTTACTGACGGTTTTCCTATATATATGTAGGTGAGGAATGCGAGCGATGAAAGCTGTCGGGACTGCGGAGGAGCAGCACGGAACCGCGCACACATGTACCTGCCGCGTGTAACGTATAATGACGGTGTGTTAATGCTGTGTGAATGATTATTACAATGTTTTTGTCTTGAATGAATTACTTGTTATGAAACGAACTGATAAATATGACTGAGTAGGGAGCCTTGGAGTTCAGACTCGGCTCGGGTAAAAACGAATGAGATAATGATTTAATGTCATGGTAGATTGCTAGGTGTTATCGTATTTTCATAAAATAATATATATTTTCTTTTGGTTTTTCATTTGTTGTTTTGTCTTATTTTGCTTGTACATCATAGCATGCATGTAGGACTCCGTTAGAACCCAATCGTTCTCATTTATGCATTTCATATTTGCATCTCCATCTTGAGACGCCGAGAGTAGATCCTGGTCGGCTTAACCGAATCTAGTAGATTAACGAACGGTTCGGTCGCCGGTGACATTTCCGGGTCGGTTCACGGGTGAGCCGAAACGGGGTGTTACATTCTAAGTCCTTTATCTCCCTCTTTTTCTATTGTTCTAGAGTTTCTAATCCAAGTGCAGAGTGAAGTTTGTGAATTGAAGATAAGACTGTAGGTGTGTTTGTGAGTGCAATATAGGAGTCAGTAAGCGTGTTTATGGAGTGATTTTAGAGTGATGTTAAGTGTGAAACCCACTATTAGAGTTAGGGCTTTATATTCAGAACCAGTCGATTCGACCGTTATTTCTGATTCGAGTCAGTTTCAGAACACGTATACTGAGCCGACGCCAGTCGTGTGTATGAGCTATGAGGATCTTGCGTACCCAAGTATATGATGATAACGTCATGGACACAGCAGAACAAAATGAGTTATCAGAAAATATGAGAGTATGGTAGATACTTTTTTTATTTTTATATATAGTGGATCGTAGAATTAATCTTAGGCTGTTTATCGCGTTAGGATGCGTTACAAGCAGTTTGGGTGGGTTGATAGTTTTAGAGCATATTATTATTATGTTTTGGTGGTTGTTTGATTTTATGGGATTTTTCCGATTTGTATGGAATTTGTTTAGGATTTATGGTGACGTAATTATTATTTTTGACTAGAGCTGGAGGCAAGTCAAGTAATATTTACAAGTTTGCCACCAGCCCTTCCCTTCCCTCCCAACACCTTCTTGCCCAAAACATTGCCTCGATCCTGCCCCTGTGCAACGTCGCCGCCGTTGCCGTGGACACCGGCCTGCCACCGATCATCGCTGGCTAGCCCCACCATGGCGTCGCCATGCCTCCTCGACCAGTCCCGGCCACTGTCTAGCTGCTGCGACGCCAGAATTGCCGCGCCTAGTGCCGAGCCTGGGTTGTGCCTGCATTGTCGATTCCGCCGCCGGTGACTGTCGTTGCTGTGATCCAGTGGTTGCCTCAGCACCTTCGACACTCAAGTGAGCTTCCTTGACCAGATCGAAATCCAACGCCGCCCAACCTGGCCAGATCTAGTCACCCATCACTGCCGCCTCTGTTTTGACCATTTTCTGGCGAACCGTCGACCAGGTCGATGCTGTAGATACGTCGAACTCGCCGAGCCAGTTCCAATGGTACCCAATATCACCACTTTCCAGCTAGTAGACGCCGCTGGCGATTGTCACCGAAAAACTGCCAGAGAGGTGCCGGAAAACCACTAAAGCCGCCGGAAAGCCGCCAGAACTTGTCGAAAAACCGGATTCACTGGAGTTCACTGGATCTTCCGTGGAGCTCATCCAGTCAATCCCGATCGAACTTCAGATGCTGATGAGCGCTGAATTCGAGCTCCGATATGTGTGACGAAACCCTAGTTGTTGCCGATTGCCGATGACATGAGGTATAATTACCTCCGAGTTAGTTATTTAAAATTGATGATTGTTAGCACATCATGCTAGGATTGAATAATTGTCATGATAAATGTATGAGTATGAGTGCAGTGATGATTGCATGATGCAATCAATTGGGAATGAATAGTGAGGGATCTAATGAGGTAGATCGAGTTTAAGCATCCTAATCGAGTATGACGTAACTTAGAAAAATAGTATAAAATTGGTATGAATAGGATGACTTAGAATTATTTTCACATTATGATGAATTGACTGTTGATGGATGCTATTCGTATTGTGTGTCATGTTCATTGAGTTTGATGCATCATTTAGTCACCGGGCATTAGTATTTAGTTTTGATGTGTAGGTACAAAGTAGGAGATCGCCGCCTAGGCGTGATGACAAGCTTGGAGCTCCTACTAGGTCTGTTTAGGACTCGACTTTGTTTTTACTCTCTTCTATTGTATGTTTGATTTAATGCCTGCAGGGCGGGTTAAGTGGCGTTTTATCGGATGCCACTTAACTCGGGCTATCTAGCCGAACAGATTTCTGGATTAATAACCTCTTGATGATGAGATCCCTCAAGGATGATTTCGAAAACAAGATCCACCACAAGTTGCCTTTGGGCCTATTATATAAATCCCTACCCAGCCCTACATATATGTAGTTTTCGCATTTTCATTAAGACGAGAGATGGAGAAACCGATTGCACGTACCATGAGTGGATGCCGTGATAGTCCAAAGCGGGCTCTAGATTAGTGCCAGTGGAGTATTCCATTCTCGAGGGATCCTAATAACTCCGCGTTTGAGTTCCTCACACCTGGAGAATGTGGAGGTTTACGGGTACTATTTAGTACAGCGCATGTCCGGACTTGTGGTCTAAAGTGTACTAAAGGCGACTGCCTAAGAGTACTCGGTCTTCGTGCTCAAGGCCAGGAGAAATATGGAGGTAAGGAGAGGGCTTAGGATTTGAGACCAGAAAATGAAGTAAGAAAATGCCGAGAGCGGCATCAGCAGCAATAGATCAGAAAGTTCGGGATGCTATTGGGTCACAGCCCAGTGGCTCCTCAGTAGTGCTTTTCAGAGTGTTCATGTGGAGTATATGATGTTTTCTTTCATATGAGAGTTTGCTCTCATAGCCAGCTTGTTATAGTTATTTTATTTTCCGGACCAGTAACACTTGTTACTGACGTGTTTTTATACTATATATAGGTAATAATCACGAATTGGAGGAGCCAGTTTGGATGGAGGAGCACTGTTGTCACTTGCACACATGTCAGTCAATAGAGTGGTTAATATCTATTTATGATGCTATTATATTGTGAATGTTGTGAAATGCTAAGACATGATAGGATATGATTAAATGCAATGATATGATGATGTGACATGATTGAATGCTAAAACACGATGATAGAATGTGAAACATGAATAGTTTGCACAGCAGGAGTGTGGTGGGTTGAGACCCAAGCTTAGGGTGAGTAAACAGTATATCAAATTGTGTGAATGAAGTTGCGTGATATATAGATACATATTTGCATATATGTTTATATATAGTATTTTGACAGGGTGGCCCTAATTACACTTTTAAGGGAAATTCTGTCCGTTTTATTTCAGAATTTTCATCGATTTTGATCGTAATTGTGATGGTATGTAATTTAGTTTGCATATCATCCATGTAGTATCATGTTAAGATTCTATGCATTCATCCATGCATGATGAGTAATATCTTCATCTTAAGATACCGAGATTAAATCCGCGCAAGTTGGGTTCGGGTTAGCCGACCTAACCAAGGCCTGTAATATGCTGGTTCAGTTCAGGAGCGTGGACTGGATTTGGGGTGTTACAGAATTGGTATCAAAGCCACTCTCGGTCGATTAAGATGTATGATACTTTTGTAGGTGATGTCTGTGCGAAGACTGCTCCAAGTCCAGCTGGTAGGTTTGTTTCTGTATATTTTCTTTACATGCGGATTTTTCTTCATAAGTTCTTTGGATAATAGTGTATTCTGAACTTGATTAGAAATATGTGGCATTAACCATAGTTGAGCTTACATGCCATATATGGATTTTTATCATGATATCAGATTGTTTGGTTAGATGTGAGGAAGGAATGTTGTAGTTCTAGTAGAGGTAGAATGGGTATAAGATCTCATCTTATACCAGATTCGGATGTCAGCAGATGTGAGCAGGAATCTGAGAGGATTGTCTTGATGGGCTTAGAGACCCACTAGTTCTGTCCATCGCATAAGTAAATTGGATGATTGATCAGGTGTTCGGTGTCTTGCATGTCACCACATTAGTTCTATTTCAATAGGACATGGTGTACATGATGAGAATGAGTTAAAAGAAAAGGGTAACAGTAAGAAGCTTCAAGTATAGAGATACTAGCAAGTTAGTTGGCACATGAGATGGACCACCTCTAGAAGATAGTAATGAATGAGGATGAGTAGCGTGGTGGATCGACAGTTCGATTAACACTTCACCACCTCCCCCTCTTCCACTAGTCGATGACCTACAGGCAATAGTTTTGGCTTCACTTTGCTAGACAGAGGTCTTGATATGATGAGGAAAAGATCAGGACTACTATTGAGGGCCAGTTAGCACTGATGAAAGCAGCCACTCCATATTTTAGGAGATTACAGTGAGTTCAACATAGGTTTACCATCATATGTGTTAGCACATGATCCCAACCACTCTGGATTAGACATGTATGGTTGGAGAACTTGAGCCTAGTTGTTAGCAGCCAAGATTTGTAAGAGACAGTAGAGTGGATTTATGATGTATACGATCGAAATCAGATTTTTAGTATCTAGATAGAATTGTGGCTGTCAGAGTTGCGCAACCGTTAACCAAGTGCACAACCGCTGACCGAGTGCACGACCGCCGACCAAGTTGTACAACCACCGACTGAGTTGCACAACCGCTAGCCGAGTTGCACGACCAGTGACCGAGTCACACAACCACAGCCAAAGACGCACTACCGCTGTCCGTGCATTGCTCATCCGCCGACCGAGTAGATTAGTTAGATCTTAGTAAGACCAAATTTTGAGGAACAAGATATAGCTACAGCGGCATTAACAGAACATAGAAGAGTTAGGGAAAATGGTGGTTATTTTGATGAGATGGCATAGAATCAAACTCCTCCACCTCTCTTGCGATCATTGTCTTTGGGTCAGATGTATATTGCAAGATAACCCCATAAGGCATTGTTAGTGATAGTCTCATAGGGACGCGCATGGACAAAATTAGGGAACATGATAGTATGACCTCCAAATGGGACGGCCACAATGATCAAGCTGTGTAGAGTGCATGCTAGTATATCCATGGGCCACAACCAGTATACATAGATTAGATGGTTAGTAGACAGTCACACTTCGTTGAACCCATTTAGCGATTAACCAGTATACGATAGGAGTTTGACTTGTATTAGAGTATTGGGCATAGATAAAAGGTTAGTGAGGAAGCGTCCGTTAGAAGGATAGTGATTCCCTTGTGTTTCGCCAGCACAATTAGGTTCTCACCTTGAACCAGAGGGTTGAGCCTTACCCTGAGTATAGAGGTACCTTCATGGTACTATTTAGGGTTTACAGTACAGGTAGAGTTGCAGATCGACCTTCTGATGAGGATTTCATGTAAAACCCGTGATTCGAGTCAGGGTTTTACATTACCGAACCAGTCGGTTCGACCGTTGGTTCGAGCCGAGTCAGTTTCATGAACCGCATGCTGAGTCGAGGCCAGCCGTGAGTTATGAGCGGTGAGAGTCAGGTGTACCTGAATATATGATGATAACGTCGAGAAGATGGTGAGAAATGAGTTATTAGAATATATGAAAGTATGCAGTATTTTTTCTTTTTATATGTTTGATCGTAGAAATAGTTTTAGGCTGAATAACGCGTTAGGACGCGTTGGATTATATTCGGATGGGTTATTAGTTATAGAGCATGTCATTTGGATGTTGTTGTGTTTGTTTTATTTTATGGAATTTTTCCATATTTTTCAAGATTTTTTAGAATTTATTACGAACTAGTTATTATTTTGACTCGAGTAGGAATCGAGTCAATACTTATTTACGAAACTGCCATTGAGGGTATTTTTCTCCCTCCCGACCTTCTTCCACCCAAACCCTCGCCGCCACTGTTGTGTGCTGCCGCCGCCGCCGCCGCCGACGCCGTGCTGCCGCCGATCGCCGCCGCCCCGCCTTGCTGTGGCGTCGCCGTGCCGCCACGACCAACCCCGGCCAGCGATCGCCTGCCTGCGCACTGCAGCGACTCCACGAGGCCGCCTCGGCCGTCACCACTTCGGGCCGGATTCCGCCGCCGTTCGGGCCGCTCCGCCGCCGCTATGACCCTGACGACCACCCTCTCGCCATCGCCAACATTTCCCCCATCATCTCGACCGCCGTTGAGGCCGGCCGCAGCCCCGATCGGAGCACACCGCCGCCGCCACCCATTTTCGACGCCGCCGCTGACGGCCATCACCGCCCCGACTGCTTTGTTCGACACTGCCATTGGACCAAGCTCGTCGAGCTGGTGCCGATACCCCTGATTGCCCCGTCCCGAATCATTGCCGGAAAACCGTCGGAATCCGCCGGAAAACCGCTGACACTCGCCGGGAAACCGCTGGAACCGCCGGAAAATTGGATTCATGGGAAATTCGCCGGATCATCCGCCGAACACACCTGGTCCAATCTGATCGGACTTCGGACGCCGCTAGGTGCCGAATTCGAGTTTCGAGCCACAAAACGGAAACCCTAGCCGTCGTCGATTTTCGGCGACGCGAGGTATAATTTATTTTAATTTAATTATTTGAAAGTTTTGATTATTAGAATTGCATGCCAGGATTTGTGTGTGTGATATAATAATATATATAAATGTAGATTTGATTAAGGATAAAATATGAAATTTGTTTGATTGAGTGGTGTTAAAAATGGAGGCTAAGAAATTAATTAGGGTAACTAGGCGATGATCATGATCTAATGCAAACTAGCCTAAGTAGACTTGCTAGAATTGATATAGGTTAACGTGTGTTGATTGATGAGTGATTGTGTTGATTGTGTGTGCATGCTATAGGATGTGTGATTCATCATGCGGGCGTTAGTTTTTAGTTGATTGTGTAGGTACGGTGTAGGAGCTCGCCGCCTAGGCGCGTGGACCCGTTTGGAGCTTCTACCAGGTCCGTTTAGGACTCGTTCTCTGATTTACGCTATTCTATTGTATATTTGATTTATCATGTGCAGGACGAGTTAAGTGGCGTTTTATCGGATCCCACTTAACTCGGGCCATTTAGCCAACGATTCTTCGGATTAATAACCCTCGAGGATGAGATCCCTCGAGTTTGTTTTCGAACTTCAGATCCAGCTCACGTTGCCTTCGGGCCTACTGTATAAATCCCAACCCAGACCTATATATATGTATAGTTTTCGCATTTTTGTGAGAGATTGAATGAGGGAAATTCGACTACCGTGCTACGCGAGCGGGCACGTGTGTGTCGATAGTGGGCTCTGGAATGGTGTACAAGCCGTTTCATTCCTGAGGGATCCTGACAACTTCACCTTTGAGTTCCTCAAACCCGGAGAAGTGTGGAGGTTCACGGGTACTGCATTGCAGCGCATGTCTAGACTTGTGGTTTCAAAGGGTACTGAAGGCGACTGCTTGAGAGTACTCGGCCTTTGTGCTCAAGGCCAGGAGTAATATGGAAGGTGCAGAGGGCGGAAAGGAACGAGATTTGATGCTAGAAGCGATAGAGAAATGGCCGAGGTATGAGAATGTTAAAGGTAGGGGGACGCTGTCGACCCGAGGGCGACGGCTCCCATATGTGCCCTGATGAGAGTTTTTGAGGAAGTATATGGTTTTCATTCAACAGGAGAGTTTGCTCTCCTGTGCCAGATTGATATTAGTTATTTTCTGGGCCGGTAACACTCGTTACTGACGGTTTTTCTATATATATGTAGGTGAGAAATGCGAGGGATGAAAGCTGTCGGGACTGTGGAGGAGCAGCACAGAACCGCGCACACATGTACCTGCCGCGTGTAACGTATAATGACGGTGTGTTATTGCTACGTGAATGATAATTTTGTTGTGTTTGTTTAGATAAATTGCTTGATATGAAATGAATGGATAAATGTGAATGAGCAGGGAGCCTTGGAGTTCAGACTCGGCTCATGTAAAAACGAATGAGATAATGATTTAATGTCATGGTAGATTATTATGTGTTATCGTATTTTCATAAAAATAGTATATATTTTCTTTTGGTTTATCATTTGTTGTTTTGTCTTATTTTGCTTGTACATCATAGCATGCATGTGGGACCGCGTTAGAACCCAATCGTTCCCATTCATGCATTTCATATTTGCACCTCCATCTTGAGACGCCGAGAGTAGATCCTGGTCGGCTTAACCGAATCTAGTAGATTAGCGAACGGTTCGGTCGCCGGTGACATTTCCGGGTCGGTTCACGGGTGAGCCGAAACGGGTGTGGGATATATTAATAATTGAATCATCAATTAGTTAATGGGGATTTGGATGAGGATAATTAATAATTAATTATCAATAGAATTGCTGAAAATTTAATAAGAAATAAAGACTAACATGAACTAATTACATCATTTAAAATTGATAGTATATTAGTCATGTAGTTGCATGTAGGTTCATGCAAAATAAAATTATACTAATGTATAATTTTTTGCCCTTATTCAGATTAAACGGTTCATAGTCAGAGGAAATCACAAGTCAGGTACGTATAATAGGTAGAACATCGTACTTTCCTTGTTGGTAGCCTAGGTTGGCCTGAGCCCAAATTCGACCACCATGCACCGAGTGCAACTGGGGTCAAAGAATTGACTCAGTCCGACACTGGGTCGTATTTATGTGCGTACATTGTGTAATGCATCGACATTGTTTTGGAATAGTGATAGCCGCCCCATAAAAAGGCTACGGCCGGGGTGAGTGAGGCATAGCGATTCCTCCATTGCACTGGAGTGCAGTGATAGCCTCCCTATAAAAAGGCTACGCCGGGTGTGCAAGGCACTGGCACTGGAGTGCAGTGATAGCCGCCCCATAAAAAGGCTACGGCCGGGGTGTGTGAGGCACTGGCACTAAATTTGGTAGTGAGAGCTTCCCCACAAATGGGGCATAGCAATCACCTGAGTGCAGTGATAGCTACCCCACAAAAAGGCTACGACCGGGGTGTGTGAGGCACTGGCACTGGTGACAGGAGTGGTAGCCTCCCCACAAAAGGTCTAAGGCCGGGGTGTGCGGATCACAGTGGATACCTCCTCCGCATTTGTTTGGAGTACAGCGGAATTGCTCCACCGCATATTAAAATAAACTTAAGGAAATAGTGGAATGTACTTGTTTTGTTTTATCTATTATACTACTTAGTGTTGTAATCACTAATGCGGAATTGCCTCCGCAGGTGTGCAGATACGAGATTAGGTGATTGACAACCAGAGCATGGAGCAAAATAAATATGAGGACTCCTTTCTTTTTTACTATTTGAGAAATAAGTGTTGCTACTGGGAAACGGTCCAAGACTGTGGGATCTTTATATATGTTTTTGTTTACAAAAATGTTAGACATATTTGCTTAAATTTTGAGTAACACCTTGCCAGCTAGGCCCACAATGTTGTGACAAATGGTGGGTCGTTACACTTGATAACCCATTTTTCATCATCTTTTAGACGTTATCATCGTACACTTAAGCATACATGACCCTCATCGCTCATAACTCATAGCTGGCCTCAACTCAACTCGCGGTCCATGAAGCTGACTCGACTCGAACCAACGGTTGAACCGACTGGTTCACTCCCGTAAAACTCTGACTCGAGTCACAGGTTTTACAGTATTAGAGCTAGGTTTTACCTACGCCGATTGTGGAAGTTTCCTTCATGGGTTCCATTTGATGATTTAAAAGAAGTTTGCCATGTGATGATATGTGAGTGTCGTCTGATGAGGGGGATATTGCTAGACGATGATGTTTTCTGGATCACCTGATGTGTGAAGGGGAGTTGTTGTGTTTATCTCACATAGATCGTGGATCATGATGGTGACTAGTATATAGGTTAATGGGCAAACCTTATTCCTTGAGCTAGCTTTTGGATTAAGAGAGGCCTGTGACACATATTGCAAATCCCTTTTGGGGGCCCAAAGGGCCTAACAGATATGACAGTCATGACAGAAGGATTTGAATAGGAAACATAAATTGGCTGGAGATGTTAGCAGATTATGAGATTGACATAGCATACCACGAGGGCAAAGTGAATGTGGTAGCAGGTGCATTGAGCAGGAAACCATGAGTCTCGTACTCAGGAGTATTGACAACAATGTTGTGACTAAGTATACTACACGATAGAGATAGTTGGCTGGAATGATGGCACGACTATCCATTCGGCCAAAAGTACTTGAGCAGATTAGGATTGCACAGGAAGCAGATCCACAGTTGAAGCAGTGGTTGGAGTAGGGAACACACCAGGAATTGGCCAAGGATACCGATGGGTTAGTTTGACTGAGAGGTCGACTCTTTGTGCCAAATGTTCCTGAGTGTCCTGGACATCGAAGTATGATTCTTCATGAAGCTCACACGTCGAGATGTTCAGTGCATCCAGGTGGAGTGAAGATGTACCCGAAGAACATAG
The DNA here is from genome assembly GCA_033002965.1 of Piper betle. Lineage (NCBI taxonomy): Eukaryota > Viridiplantae > Streptophyta > Magnoliopsida > Piperales > Piperaceae > Piper > Piper betle. The sequence continues at coordinate 23,035 of JAURVB010013565.1, read as the reverse complement.
GGTGGCTTGGAATGAAGAGAGAGGAATACAACACAAGTGCCAGATTTTTGGTGTGCCAGCAAGTGAAGGCGAGCACGTACGCCTAGGTGGAATGCTACAACCATTGGGAACCCCAGAGTGGAAGTGGGAGAGTACAACATATGACTTTGTAGTTGGTTTGCCTAGGACCCACCTATAGAAGGATGCAATATGGGTTATAGTATATCGACTCACAATGAGCGTACATTTCATACCAATTAGGATGGATTACCAACTGACCACTTTGGCCATGCTTTGCAGAGACCAGATAGTCAAGCTACATTGAGTGCCATGGGAGATCATATTAGACATGGATCCAAGGTTCACATCTTGATTTTGAAAAGCATTTCAGGTAGCTATGGGCACTCAATCAAGATTCATCATAGCCTTTTACCCTCGGATATATGGGTAGACTGAGAGAACCATACAGATCCTAGACGATTTGCCGCGAGCATGCATTTTAGTTTTCAGAGGAAGTTGGGAAGAGCACTTATCCCTAGTGGAGTTCTGCTACATCAATAGTGATGAGGCCATGATAGGAATGACACCATTCAAGGCACTATATAGCAAACCATGTCGATCCCCAATGTGTTGGGTATAGGGCAGCGAGCCAGCCATAGTTGGGCCAGAGATGATGTAGCAGACACAGAAAGTGGTAATGCAGATTAGGAAGATGATGAGGTCAGCTCAAGACAAACATAAAAGTTACGTTGATCAATGCATACGTGAGGTTTATTTCGCATTAAGAGATCACATTCTCCTAAAGGTCTCTCCGACTAAGGGACACAAGATTCGAGACACAAGGGAAACTTATTCCATGATATATTGGACTGTTTGATGTGATTGAGCGCATTGGACTAGCAGCTTACTGGCTAGCATTGCTGCCCCACCTATCAGATGTGCAGTGTCTTGCATGTGTCGATGCTAAATAAATACCATCCATACAACTCTCATGTTGTCAACATTAGAGAGATAGAGTTGCAACAAGACCTAACGTATCCAAAAGATGCAATTCAGATTGTGGATCGCGGAGTGAAGACTCTCCAAAGTAGAAAGGTTCCCTTAGTATGAGTGCATTGGACTCAAAGAGGAGTTGAAGAATCTACATGGGGATGCGAGAATGAGAAGAAGAAGCAACGAGATCCCTCAACTTAGTCCCACATTTAATACCTACTGGGATAAGATCTTGTTTATAAGTGGGAATCGACAATAGATCATTAATTTGGTTAACCACTTTTACAGAAATGACTTAGCCCATTACGTTACACTATGGGTTGGGTCGTTACAAATGGTATCGAAGCAACCTAGTTCCATGTTAGATGATAGGTTGGACTAGGGACGTTGGGTAAGGGTGTTAGCCACAGCCAGAGAAAGACCTGTGCTGAGGCTAGCAATGGGCCATGTATAGAAATTTTGGGGACGAAATCTCCTAAATTGGGTGGATTGTGAGATCCCTCAACTTAGTCCGATATCTAATACCTAGTGGGATAAGATCCTGTTTATAAGTGGGAATGGACTATAGATCTTTAACTTGGTTAACCACTATTGAAGAGATGACTGAGCCCATTAGTTTGCACTTTGGGCTAGTGGGCTGGGTTGTTACAAATGGTATCAGAGCACTTGGTTCCATGTTAGATGGTGGGCTGGACTAGGGATGTTGCCTAGGTTGCCGGTTGTGGGATGGGGCTAGCAACAGGCAAGTGTAGGAATTTTGGAGGACGAATTTCTTACGCTAAGTGGATTGTGAGATCCCTCAACTTAGTACCACATCTAATACCTACTGGGATAAGATCCTGTTTATAAGTGGGAATGGACTATAGATTTTTAACTTGGTTAACCAACTTTGAAGAGATGGCTTAGCTCATTAGTTTGCACTTTGGGCTGGGTCGTTACAGAAGAAACACCAAGAGATATTCGAGCAACCAGCTTTACAAGTAGGTACCTTACGAGAGATTATATTTTTTTTCAAATAATGAATGAGTTTAAAACTTCCTTGGTTAAAATTTTGTGGGTGAAATTTTTCTAAGGAGGGAAGGTTGTAAATCCTGGGACTCGAGTTAGAGTTTAAATTAGTGAATGAGTCGGTTCAACTGTCAGTGCGAGTCGAGTTAGTTTCATGAACCACGTGATAAGTTGAGGCCAATTGTGAGTTATGAGCGATGAGAGTTAAGTGTACCCTAGTATATGATGATAACAACGTTAATATGGTGAGAAATGAGTTATCAGAATATATGAAAGTATACAATATATTATTTTTATGTATTTGATAATAGAATTATTTTTAAGCCGCATATTAGGACATGTTATAGGGTAGTATGGGTGGGCTATTAGTTATAGAATATGTCATTGTGATGTTATGGTGTATATTATATTTTATGGAATTTTTCCTTATTTTTTGTATTTTTCTAGGATTTATTACGTGTTAGTTATTATTTTTGACATGAGTTGGAGTCGAGTCAACATTTATTTACAATATCGCCACTAAACTATTTCTCCCCCCAACACTAATCTTCTCCCTCCAAACCCTCAACACTGCCCCCTTGCTCGTCGCTAACACTGCCCCTGACATCACCTCACTGCAGATCAATGCCGTTGAGCCTCATTGTACCATCGCTATGCGGCCTTGAGTGCTCCTGGCCGCCACACAATAACCATGATGAGAGAGAGTCGTGCCCTATTGCCATGCTCTCATTGCCGCTACCGCCGCAATCCAGTCGCCGCCTCAACGTCGCCGACCCTCTAAAGACCTTCCCTGACAGGAGTGGAGCCTAGTGCCACCCACATCAACCAAATCTCCATATGTAAAGACCTGCCCATCCTGAGCCACGAGCCAAGTGTTATGATATGAAACTACATGTTTCATAAATTAATTTTTCTATCAATTGTCAAGATTTTAAAAACCATGACATAAAATATAAAAGAATATATGCTTAGAATAATCTAAGCCCCATTAAATGAACCAAAATCTCATTTCCATGCAAAGAATTTAGAAAAAAGAATAGTCCAATAACAGAGTCCGCTAGCTGTCCCAACTCTACCAATCCTTCCATGTTCATACCTACAGAGGCAATTCCACGTTAGTAGTAAAAACACTTAGTCGTATAATTACAAGAAAAAATTAATATGTTCCACAACATCATTGCTTTGACTTTTAGTGATTATAAGCTTATGCTGAGCTCTTAATATGCTGAGAGGGTGGCCGCTCATCCAGCTACAATTCCATGTATGTGCACACATGCTACGTGGCCCTCGGCCTATAGTTATTAATATTTACCATTGACTCACCCTCTCAGTATCACAAGTGCATAATGAGCCATCTTGCGCAACTGCGCCCTGTCACCCCTTTCGGCATGGGGGCAGGTATTTAATCTTTCAAAGAATTTTAAGGGTGTTGCCCTGTGTTAGAGTGAGTCAATTCTTTAAGGGTGTTGCCTTGTCACCCCTTTCGTCATGGGGGCATGGTGGTCGAATGTGAGCTCAAGCCAACCAAGACTCCCATATAGTAATTTTTAAGGGTGCTGCCCCGTGTTGAACTAAGCCAATTCTTTGATCCGGTTGCGCTTACCGCATAGTGGTCGAATGTGGGCTCAGGCAGACCAAAACTCCCACATAGGAATTTATAACATTTCGAGTGATTATACAAACCTGAAATTTTGATGAGTCACCCACAACTTCGACACATGATCCTCATATGAATGAAACTTCTCTAAAGTCTTCCCTTTCTAAGCTAAATGTGCTCACAAACTATCAAGAGGATGTTTCATTTAATATCAACAGAATTCTCTTATGTATAGGAAAATATTTGTGAAATTCAGGAAGTCACTATATTAAACTTTATTAATAAGTGTGGAATTCAAGAAGTCACTGCATTAATTGTTTTAGAAAAGAATGTAATCATTCATAATTATATCATTTGTGTGATAACAAAAAGTCAAAAAATTGACTATTAAATTAATGCAAATAGGTCCCAATCAGAAAATTTAATAAATAAAACTTATTTAAAACCATTGTACTGATACTCTAAAAGTTATAATTGATAATTTATAATATTAATTCTTAACAATTAATTTAATTAAATATTATTAATGGTCCAATCTACGATTTACAAAACCCTAAATAAAATAACTTAATTATTTTTTTGGGGGTTTCACACCATACCTCACTGCTAATAGCCTTGTTTTACCATTTTATGGTGAGCCGCCACCTTCGCTGACCACGTTGACGTCGTAGATGCATCGGGCTCACCAAGCCGGTGCCAACGGTACCCTATACCGCTACCAACTTGCTAGTAGCCACCACTAGCAACAGTCGCTGAAAGGTTGCTTGAAAACCAACAAAAAGTGCCAAAAAACTGGATTCGTTAAAATTTATCGGAATGTCCGTCGAGCTCATCCAATCCAACTCGATCGAAATTCGGACGCCGTCGAGCATCGAATTTGAGCTCTAAGACACGCGATGAAACCATAATTATCGCCGATTGTTGAGGATGTGATGAATAATTACCTCCAATTTAATTATTTAAAATTGATGATTGTTAGCACAACATATTAGGATTGATGAATTGACGTGCTAGATATTTTTATGGTAAATAAAAATAAAATATGAATCACCTGATTGAAGTGTATTAAAATGGATGCTAAGGAACTAATTAGGTGAACTAAGTAATTATCCTAATCTAATGTAACATAGCATAGGAAACATTGTGTGATTGATGAATGATGTGGTGTGTGTATGCTATAGGATGTTTGATGCATCATTCAATTAGCGGGTGTTAGCTTCTAGATTTGATGTGTAGGTATGGAGTACGAGCTCGCCGCCTAGGCACGAGGAATAGTTTGGAGCTTCTACCAAGTCCATTTAGGACTTGATCCCGATTTATTGTCTCAATCTATCATGATTTGATTTAACAGGTAAGCGGATGTGTCGTGTGGCCAACTTATTGTATACCACTCCAGACAGACTATTTAGCCAATCTTATTTCCGGATTAAAAACCCTCGAGGATAAGGTCCCACAAGTTTTCTTTCAAAACTCAAATCTAGCTCACGATGCCTTTGTGCTGATTATACTGAACTCACTACCCAGGCCTTTGTATATAAAGTTTTCACATTTTTAGTGAGATGTGAGACGAGGGAAATTGATGGTGTATAGCGCATGTCTAGACTTGTGGCGTAAAAGGGTATAGAAAGCACTTGCTTGAGAGTACTCGACCTCTATACTCAGGGCTAGGAGTAATATGGAGGTTGTAGAGGGCTGAGAGGAAAAAGAATGATTTTCCCATGCAAAAGGATAGTTTAAAGTAGACAAGGAAAGATAATGAGATGGAAAGGGGATGAACCCGCCCGAGGTCGACAACTCCCATTATTGCCCTTATGAGAGTTCTTGAGGAAGTGTATGAGGTTTTTATTCAACAGGAGGGTTAGCTCTCTTGTGTCAGTTTGTTATTAGTGATTTCTGGACCAGTAACACTTGTTATAGGCGTCTTTTCATTATATATGTAGGTGAGAATCTCGAGAGATGAGCACCGTCCGGATTGTGGAGGAGCACCAATGAAATCGCGCGCACATGTACCTGCTGACTCCAATTGGTGATGTATTAAACTATATGGATAATAATTTTGAATGATATTATGTAAACCACTAAAGATATTTTGTATGTGAATGCAAATGGAAAGTGGAAAATGAACAGGGTGAGCTATGAAGCGAAGATAACTAGAATGTGTAAACATGCCATGTTTGGAATGTGCTTCTGATTTTTGTTGTTATAAATATATACTGATTGTCATTGATAGGGTGACCTCTAATGCTCTTTTAGGGGAGACTCTGTCTGTTTCATTTTTAAAAGCAGATATTTCTTTTGAACGTTTTGTTTGCTTGGTTTGTTTGTTTACTTTTTTGCATATCATAGCATGTATATAGGACAATGTTAGAACCCAAGCATCCCATCCATGTTTTGCATGCAGCGTCACTATCTTGAGACACCAAGGGTAGATCAGGGTCGGCTGAACCAAATCAAGTAGATTAGTGAACAGTTCAGTCATTAGTAACATTTCTAGGATGGTTCATGGGTGAACCAAAACTGGATGTTACAAAGAGAATGAAAGATATTGGTAAATATACGTAAAAACTCATCAACTATAAATAAAAGTATGAAAGAAAGTAACTGCATTGAGCTCAAATGTGTGTAGCATTTGTCTTTCCAGCCACCAAAGCCGACTGAGGATCAAAAAACCTACATATATAACAGGGAAAATATCAGTAATGAGTGTTGTTTGTATAGAAATAACTAATAGCCAAACTGGCACAAGAGAGATGACCCTCATATTAAATGAAAATCTTTATATACTTCTTCACATAATTTCTCATAACGGCGCTAATCAGGAGCAGTTAGCCTTAGCTTGACAACATCCCATTCTTACTCATCTTGTGCCTCGGCATGTAACGGGCCGCCCGTTTCGAGCCACGAGCCAAGTGTTACTATACGAAACTAAGTGTCTCGTAAATTAATTTTCTATTAATTTTCAATCATTTTAAATATACTATAAGCTCGAAATAATTTAAGCCCATGAACTAAACCAAAATCCCACTGCCATGCAAACAACCTCGAGGAAAGAATAGTCTAACAATAGAGTCCTCTAGTTGTCCCGACTCTACCCATCCTTCCATGCTCATACCTGCGGAGGCAATTTCGCGTTAGTGATAAAACCACTAAGCTGTATAATTAAATGAAACAAGTTATCATAATCCCTATTATCATTTCTCGAGACTTTTAGTTGTTATGAGCCTATGCTGAGCTCCAATTATGCTGGGAGGGGTGGCCACCCCATCCAGCTACAATCCCATGCATGCGCACACACGCACGTGGCCCACAGCCTGTAGTTGCCGATATTTGCCATTGACTCACCCTCTCAGTATCACAGGTGAATAATGAGCCGTCTTGTGCCACTCACCCTGTCACCCCTTTCGGCATGGGGGCAGGTATTTAATCTTTCAGGGGGTGCTGCCCTATGTCGGATTGTGTCGATTCATTAACCCCAGTTGCGCTCGGCGCATGGTGGTCGGATATGAACTCAAGCCGACCAAGACTGCAGCATAGTAATTTTTTTAAGGGTGCGACCCCATGTCAGACTGAGTCAATTCCTTGACCCCAGTTGCACTTGGTGCATGGTGGTTGAATCTTGGCTTAGGCAGAGCAGGGTTGCAAAAAAGGGAAAATACAATATTTCAAATAATTATATGGACCTAGATAATTCGTAAGTGAACCTGCAACCATAACCAAAGATCCCAATCTAAACGAGAACATAAAATTATACACAATTATAATTTTATTCGAGTGGAAATGCATGCGACTAAGTGACTTAAATATATCATTATTAGAATTCAACAACATAAAACATGCAACATTCAACAATATTAAATATTCAATTCCCAACATTTACAACAAGTTTAGTGAGATAATTAATTATTCATGTGACATAATCATTTAAGTCATACTTTACATTTTAAATTAATTATTTAAATCATAATTCATAGTTCACTATGATAAAATAATTATTAACTTATAAATTACAATTATTAGTATATTTTCCTTTGAGATGATAATTACTTAACCATGTTGTTCACAATTTAGTTTACAGTTTTAATTTTTAATCACTATCATTATTAATAGCCATTATTAATTTTTCTTGGCTTGCAATCATCTGCTGAATGGATCCCCGGTTGAAACCACCATTATGAACGCTGGCAGCGGGTTGGAGGGAAGAAATGAAATGCTGGTTTGCAGAGACAAGCTGCCACATTTGTCACATTCTTTAACTCAATTCCACCAACCGAAATACACCCCTCAAGCCATCAAAAACGAGGAATAGGGTAAGCCAAATCTTCAACCATTTCCCTCAGAGGGGCTGTCGGAGATGAATGAATGAAGGGAGCCTTGGCGAAGGTTGCCTTTGATTTCCCATCTTGCTGAACACGAGAACTCGTCGGCCATGGATGAATCTTAATCGTGAAAAATTAGTTTGATTTTTTATTGATTAATACTTTAATTCACATGATTATCAAAACTTATTATCAATAAAGATTAAAGTAATAATTTAATAGAAATTCATAACATGATAATCTACTGTTATTAAAATAGATCATGATATCCACCAACAAACAACAAAATAAATGAACATGGCTAAACACGAACTCTACGTGCATGCACATAGAAGAAAGAAAAAGAAAAGAAGATAGTGAAGGTACCAAAACAAGGAGGATGCTCAGTCTGGCAAGGAAGAGGAGAAGAGATTTGGAAACGATGATGGTGAAGAAGAAGTAGTGATGGCTAGTGTATGGGAAAACACCCCAACATGAGAATTTAACCAGGTAGAGACGCAACCCAACTCCCTTAAAGTATCCCACTTTAAAATAAATAAAATTCTCCGATGTTCTATCCTTCCCGGTCCGACTCAAACATTTTTAAACAACATAATTAGTTATAATTATATCATTCATTGTACCGATATGCTAAAGGTTATAATTGATTAATTTATAATATTGTTTTTTTAAAGAATTAATTTAATTAATAATATTTATGGTTCGTTGTTAAGATTTACAAAACCCTAGATAAAATAGCCTTATTATTATTATTAATTATTATTATTTTTGGGGTTTTGCATGGCAACTTTCAAAAATATCCCTTGTGCGGGAACATCAATTTATTTTCCTTTTTTCTTCAGCCCTCTACATCCTTTGTATCACTCTTGGCACTAAGCACAGAGATCGAGTACTCTCAGGCATGGGCCTTTAGTGTCCTTTGAAACCACAAGTCTAGACATGTGCTGCATTACAGTACCCATAATCTGCCACACTTCTTTCGGTTTGAGGAACTCAAATGTAGAGTTGTCAAGATCCCTTGGGAATGGAACTGCCTGCTCACCAATACAGAGCCCGCTTTCACTAGTACACACCCGCTCGCATAGCATGGTTATTGATTTTCCCTTGTCTCACATCTCATCCGAAAACTCGAGAAAATTATATATAGGCATGGGCAGGGATTTATATAATAGGCCCAAAGGTAACTTGTGGCAGATCTTATTTTCTAAATCAAACTTGAGGGATCTAGAAATCAAATCAGCAATAGACTATAACGATAAAAACTAAGAAGAGTCCTAATGGACCTGTGGTCCAAGCTCCAAGCATGGCGTCTCATCTATAGCGAGGTTAGACTCTGAAACCAACATTGAAACCCACTACTAAGTAAAATACTGACCTCTTTATATAATGCATGCTCGTGGTGTGTGCTCACATCATCAATACATCGTTAAAAAAAATAGTGCTAAATAAACCTACAACTAAACATCTAGCATGCAAATTAAGACATAATAAAGGAAATACTAATAAAAAGTAATAAATAAATAAATATATACACTAATGAATAAATAGATAAATATATACACTCATGTTAGTAAACATATAAAAAATTAAATAAATAAATAGATAATCATTCTATAAATAAATAAATAAATGAACAATTAGTTAATTTTAATTAATCATGAATAATAATAATATCATTGTCATCCAACATAAAATACTTAATTAAATATAAATATATAATAACAACATGCAATGAACAAATAAATAAATAAATAAATAAAATTTAGTAAACATGAATAAGATTAATATTAATAAGTAATTATATCAATAATAATAATAAACATTCACATAAGCATTCATCATATACGATAAACATATAAATAAAAAGAACTAAACAATAATAAATAAATAAAATAATAAAATAATAATATCAAAATATGCTAAATAATGTAAATATGCATTTAAACTAATGTAGGTGTTCTCGAATTACTAAAAATGGTTAAAAAAATGTCAAAAAATGAGTTGAAAATGAGCTGAACTAGGTTAACTCACTAAACTAAACAAGGTTAGCCGAGTTAACTCAGCTTGGGTTGGATAAACTGGCGGATTGGGTTGGTCGAACTGGTCTAGACTTATGGATGTAGACACAGACACATGCAAGCAGGCAGAGACAAACGGGTAAACATAACTTGGGCAGGGGGACACAAACCTAGGGAAGAAAACCGTCGGTTGGGATTGATGGCCTAGGCATCGAGGAACATGGTGAAGGTGGCAATCGACGGAGTCTAGGTGTTGGCTGGCCAAAAATGGCCGGAAAGGGGGTGGAATTGCTTCCAAGTGCAGCTGCATCGCCGGCAGCTATCGCAGCCATGGCGGCGTTACAGTGGCTCGTTGGCACAGAAAAACTGCTTGAAAAGGTGGCAACAGAAACGGAAACCGGGTGTAAAAAAATCTTCACCGGCCGCGACTGCGGCAGTGCTGGTGGTCGTGAGAGTTATGAATAGATAGCTGGCCACAAGGCGGTCATGGTGGTGTCTATTTGGTGGCCAGGGGCGAGCCGGAGATCTAGGCCTAATACCCCATAAAAATCATCTGTATACCTCGTGTATACACTAATAACTCGTGCTCTGCTATAGCTCAACTAAAGCTAGCATCTACATGTCGAGCATACCTAGCCACCGTAACATGCTCATATAGCCGTTTGGGCCCCATACTCGTTGTCTAAAAGCTAGTATGGCTCGAGCTCGCTCAAACCAACTTGATACTGGCCCGAATCAGGCAAATTATAAGCGGGCAAAACCTTAACCCGAGCTCTGTTTTACAGTTGGAACCCCTAATAGATCTGGCTACATGAGGTATATTGAAGAGAAAATGCACATATGAACTAAGGCTCGCCTTGTCAAGTAGGTTTTGGTTATCACTGCTAACAAGAACTTTGATCATGATAGAGGCATCGACACAAAACTCTGGTAGTATCTTGCATTTTAGGTCGTTGAAGAATTGAGGAACTACTTATGAAATCTTCATTACTTGTTCAGGCATATGGGTGACCTTACAAATTGGAAAGAAATTGAGCCAAAAGTGGTTGATGATGGTTGAAGAGGCAGACTAGGCTTCACTTTGAAGAAGGGTTGACTTGTAATACTCAGCAAAAATCCTATGTTTTGAATTTTGGACAAATTAATTACGTCACTTTAAAAAATTCATAACTCAAAATATAAATTTAATAATTTTGAAACTTGGTGGAATGAAACTAGAATCTCCAAGGAATATAGAGAATCAAGAATCACATCAATCAGAGTTTTCTAATGAGAGATATGACTTTTACAAGTCAATCAATAAATATGAAAATCCCTAAATGGGATACATGGACAAGAAATTTCTTTGGGACAATTGGTCATGACCAAATTCATGGTCTATCTGGAATAATATATAATGTTAGATAGATATTAGCTTGATAGCATTTAAGGGTTGGGTTTATCCCAAAGGGCCTAACATTATGATGTTTAAAACGTTCACAAATGTTTGATCAGTCTAAACAAGAAACAAGTTATTAAGTAAATGGGAAAAAAGGAAAAAGCTATGGTGAACATGAAATATACCAAATTTGGTTCACCTAAGAACCTGATCAGAACTGTTATGATCGATTCAAATCACGTATAAATTGTTTCATCTAAAAAGCTTGAAAGAGAAACAAACCGAAGCAACCCTCTTGACATCTCAAGAAAGGAAGACACCACTAAAGGAACAACCAACACTCAACAAGAAAACATGAATGGATGCAGGCAACAACCTAATAAGAAGCTATGTATAATGACATGGTATGTAAACACTCAACACGCAACAATAACCAAAGAATAGATAGATAAAATAATGGAGTAAATACACCAAAATAACTCCTGAACTAAAATTTGATACAATGCTGAACATGTAACATATAGAATTTGGTTCACCTATGAACCTGATCTGAACTATTATGATCGATTCAAATCAAGTATAAATCATTTCATCTGAAAAGCTTGAAAAAGAAACAAATCGAAGCAACCCTCTTGACATCTCAAGAAAGGAAGACACCATTAAAGGAACAACCAACACTCAACAAGAAAACATGAATGGATGCGGGCAACAGCCTAATAAGAAGCTATGTACAATGACATGGTAAATAAACACTCAACACGCAACAATAACCAAAATATAAATACATAAAATAATGGAGTAAATACACCAAAATAACTGCTGAACTAAAATTTGAATGTATCATCGAGAGATCTAAAAGCGTGTCTGATATGTTGCTACAAAAGCTAGTTAGGGCATACATCATAATACATCTTGTAACATACATAAAGGCACATGCCAGACATAGACATAACCATGAAGGAAAACAACAATGCACTTAGCACAAGTGTGTGTAGCAACAATTTGTCCTTCCACTAAGTCGATTCTGAAACAGAAGACCAACATATATAATAATAAAAAATGTCAACACCAAGTGTCATTTGGCTGTAAAATAGCTATTCAAATAGGCAAGGGTAAGCTTACTTCCATGAGGAAAGAAAAACAATATATAACTCCATGGGAACACTCAAAGGGCATCTACTGAGGAGTCATCAACCTGTAGATTAGATAACATCTTGAACTGAACTAGTGCTATGCCACTCTTGACAAATGACTCTCTCGGCAAATGCCTCTCTCGGTAATATCATAACACTCATCCTGCTCTTGAAAAAAATTGAAATCCCAAGCTCTCTCCAAACCTCAATATAACTTTTGGCCTAGAGCAAAAAGGCCGAGTACTTTCATATAGTTGCCTTCAGTACGTTCTGATACTACAAGTCTAGACATATGTTGTACACGACACTGCTCGTCTATTTCATGCCTCTTTGGGTGTGAGGAAGCTCAAGACGTAGAGATGTTAGAATCCCTTCAGAATGGAACAACTCTCTCATTAATCCAGAGCCCACTGCAACCTAAATATGCACCTGCTCACAGACCAACTCTCAGTTCATTGAAAACTTTATAAAAACTATACGTAGGGCTAGAAGGGGATCGTATAAGTAGGTCTAAAGGTAACGTGAAAGGATCTCATCCTGAAGGGTTATTAATCACAAAAATAAAATATAACTAGATTGCCTATGTTGAGTGAGGTCAAATAAAACAACCACTTAAGATGCCCTACGATCTTAAAATCAAATCCATGACATAATAGAACGATAAAGCTGAGAAGAGTCTAACAGACTTGACGTCCAAGCTCTAAGTGTGACGATACATCTACAGCGAGCTCGGACTCCGAAACCTACATTGTAACTACTACTAGGCACAACAGTGACAACTATATATGATGCATTGTAGTAGTGTGTGCTCACATCAACAACAAATTTCAAACAATGGGCAACACGAAACGAAGCAACAAACAAACACTTAACATGCAAATTGAGACTTGACAAAGAATGAACAAAGAAATAAATAAAACAAATCAAACAAATAAAAGAACAATAAATAAAAATAATAGGTGCATGAGTACCATCAAAATAATAATAATAATAAATGACAAATTATACACGCATGAAAAGAAATAGGTAAACACGTATTGAATAACAATTATGTTAACAATAAATGTATATATAAATAGATTAGCTCATGAATCAATAGATTAGTAATAAATGCATAAAAACCAATAATGCATTAATAATGAATAAAAATTGTAATATAAATAATACATTATAACTCTGTGATGAAACACGAGTGAATATTAATACCAACACAAGTAAGTTAGTAAATAAATAAATAAATAGATGGGTAAATAATAAGTAACTAATGAATAAATAATTAATAAGAATTAACTTTGAATAATAATGATATAATTATCAAATATATGAATATAAAATCAAACACAAATAAATAATAAAATACATTAGAGCAAACTAATAATTATACAAACAATTAAATAATTAAATATTTAAATAAAATTTGACAAACATGAGTAAGAATAATATTAATAAGTAAATATATCACTAATGACGGTCAATAATCATACAAGCATGCATTGTATACGAACAATAGATAAGTCAAATAACAAATTAATAAATTAATAAATTAATAAAAAAGAAATAAAAGCACTCATAATATCAAAATATTCTAAACAATATTCATATGCATATAAACTAATGTGGGGAGCATTGAAAATACAATAAATGATCGAAAACAGACGAAAACGAGCTGAAAATACCGTGTTTAATCAACTAAATAAATCAAACCAACTTGGGCCAAGTCGAGTTAGCCGAGTTGAGCTCCTTGGAAAGCTGGGCCAACTTAGCTAGCTAAGCAAAGTCATGAGCATGGATGTGGGCACGGACATGGGAACGAATAGGGTTGGACAGGTTTGGGGTTGGTCATGGGGAGAACCAAGGTAGGCACAGACGCATGCTAATGGGCAATGATGGGGTCTGTAGTGCCCATCGTTGGTAAATAGCAACGGTGGTGAGCAAGTGATGGTCGCCTATATGATTCGATGGAGGAGGCGACCGGGAATGTGTCTTGGGTGGTGACTGATGATGTTCGATGCTATCTAACCGAAAAATGGTTGAGAAGTGATGGCAATGCCGCTGGAAAAGGAGGAGTCACTAGCAGCGAACGGAGCCACAAAGTGGGTAGGCCTGGTCTCAAAATGTTGGCCGTAGAGAGGGGAATTGATCTTGGTTGACAGCTACACTGGAAGGAGGTTGCTAGCACAAAAAAAGTGTGAGATCCCTCAACTTAGTTTCATATCTAATTCCTACTAGGATAAGATCTTGCTTATATATGGGAATGGACTATAGGCCTTTAACTTGGTTGACCACTTTTAAAAAATTGACTTAGGCCCATTACGTTGCACTTTGGGCCAAGTCATTACAAATTGTATCAGAGTAACCTAATTCTGTGTTAGACTGTGGGTTGGACCAGGGACGTTGGTTAATGTTGCTGGTCACGGGCTAGAGAAGGACATATGCTGAGGCTAGCAACGGGCCAACTGTAGGAATTTCGGGGATGAAATTTCTTAAGGTGGGTGGATAGTGAGATCCTTCAACTTAGTCCCACATATAATACGTACTAGGATAAGATCATGTTTATAAGTGAGAATGGACTATGGATCTTTAACTTGGTTAACCACTTTTAAAGAAATGACTTAGGCCCATTAAGTTGCACTTCATGCCTAGACTTGTGGTATCAGTGAGTACTAAAGGTGACTGCTTGAGAGTACTCGGCCTTTGTGCTCTAGGCTAGGAGAAATATTAAGGTTTGGAAAGGGTTTAGGATACTGGTTTCCCGAGAGTGTGACTATTATGATATTGCTATGAGTGGCACAACACCCGTTAGTTCAGGGTGCTATCTAGTTTGCAGTTAGATGACTCTTTAGTAGTTGCCCTTTGAGCTAGATTGCATTTTGATGACTCTTTCGTAGTTGCCCTTTGAGCATTCAGTTGAAGCTATATGAATGTTTACTTTTCATGAGTGTTTGCTCTCATTTTCCAGCTTGATATTTATTAATTTTAGGGCCAGTGATACCTATTGCTGATGTATTTCTATTGTAAAACCCGTGACTCGAGCCAGAGTTTTATGTTACCGAACCAGTCGGTTCAACCGTTGGTTCGAGTCGAGTTAGTTTCATTAACCGCATGCTGAGTCGAGGCCAGCCGTGAGTTATGAGCAATGAGAGTCAGGTGTACCTGAATATATGATGATAGCGTCGAGAAGATGGTGAGAAATGAGTTATTAGAATATATGAAAGTATGCAATATTTTTCTTTTTATATGTTGGATCGTAGAAATAGTTTTAGGCCGAATAACGCATTAAGACACGTTGGATCATATTCAGGTGGGTTGTTAGTCATAGAGCATGTCATTTGGATGTTGTTGTGTTTGTTTTATTTTATGGGAGTTTCCATATTATTTTAGATTTTTTAGGATTTATTACGAACTAGTTATTATTTTGACTCGAGTAGGAATCGAGTCAACACTTATTTATGAGTTTGCCACTAGGGGTATTTTTCTCCCTCCCGACACCTTCCCCCTTCCAAAACCCTACCCGCTATCGCCCTTGAGATTGCCACCACCGTCGTCAATGCCGCCGACACCGTACTACCGCCAATCAATGCCGCCCTGCCTTGCTGTGTCGTCGCTGTGCCACCCCAACCAACCCCAGCCACTGTCTCGCCGCCACGACGCCGAAATCACCCCACAAGCTGGACGCTCCCCTTGACCTCCCCAACGTTTTCCCTTACCTAGCGCCGTCGTCGACACCAGCTGTGGGCCTGATTAGAACGACCGACCACCCAGACCGAACTTGATGCCGTCGCCGGAGGTCAAGGCCGCCATGGCCGCCCTTGCTATCACCACCATTGGGACGAGCTCGCCGAGCCAGTGCTAGCCCTTACCCTGATTGGCCCACTGAAACAGCCGCTAGAAAACCATTGCGACAGTCGCCAGAAAACCGTCAGAAGTTGCCAAAAAACTGGATTCACCAAAATTTGTCAGAAATCACCTGATCTTCCACCGAATCCCTCCGATCATCGAACTTCAGATGCCATTAGGTGCCGAGTTCGAGCCACGAATCCCACGAGGTATAATTTATTTTAACTTAATTATTTAAAAGTATTGGTTATTAGAATTGCATGCTAGGATTGGTGAATTGCATGTTATAATTATATATATAAATGTAGAATTGATTAAGGATAAAATATGGAATTTGTTTTAATTAGGGTAGCTAAGTAATGATCATAATCTAATACAAACTAGCCTAAGTAGACTTGCTAGAATTGATATAGGTTGATGTCTGTCGATTGATGTGTGATGGATGTATGTGTGATATAGGATGTATGACTGCATCATGAGCGGGCGTTAGTATTTAGTTGTGATGTGTGGGTACGGAGTAGGAGCTCGCCGCCTAGGCACGAGGACACACTTGGAGCTTCTACCAGGTCCGTTTAGGACTCATTCACTGTTTTACGCTATTCTATAGTGTATTTGATTTATCATGTGGAGGACAAGTCAAGTGGCGTTTTATCGGATCCCACTTAACTCGGGCAATTTAGCCAACAGTTTTTTTCCGGATTAATAACCCTCAAGGATGATATCCCTCCAGTCAGTTTTCAAAATTAAGATCCACCACAAGTTGCCTTTGGGCCTATTGTATAAATCCCAACCCAGGCCTATATATGTATAGTTTTCACATTTTCAGTGAGAGATGGAATGAGGGTTACTGACGGCCATGCCTTCAGATAGGGCATGTGCTCGGAAGAGCGGGCTCTGGAGCTAGGGCAGAACCCACTTCGTTCCCGAAGGATCCGGACAACTCCACCTTTGAGTTCCTCAAACACAGAGAACCGTGTAGGCTTATGGGTATTGCAATGCAATGCATGTCTAGACTTGTGGTTCAAAGGGTACTAAAGGCCTTCGTGCTCAAGGCTAGGAGTAATATGGAAGGTGTAGAGGGTGGAAAGGAATGAGATTTGTGCAAGAATCAATAGGGAAATGGCCAAGGTATGAGAATGAGAAAGAAAGGGGGATGTTGTCAACCCGAGGGCGACGACCCGATGGTGACGGCTCCCATATATGCCCTGATGAGAGTTCTTGAGGAAGTATATGGTTTTGATTCAACAGGAGAGTTTGGTCTCCTGTGCCAGATTAATATTAGTTATTTCTCGGGCCGGTAACACTCGTTACTGACAGTTTTTCTATGTATATGTTGGTGAGAAATACGAGGGATGAAAGCTGTTGGGACTGTGGAGGAGCAGCACGAAACCGCACACACATGTACCTACCACGTGTAATGTATAATGATGGTGTGTTAATGCTATGTGAATGATAATTTTGATGTGCTTGTTGGACGAATTACTTGTCATGAAATGAACAGATAAATGTGAATGAGTAGGGAGCCTTGGAGTTTAGCCTCGGCTCAGATGAAAACAATTAGATAATGATGGGATGCCGCAGTAGATTGTTATGTTCTATCGTATTTTGATAAAATATTTATATACCCTTGTTGTGGACTAGTTGGCCCCTATTGCACTTTTAGGGGAGATTCTGTCCGTTTTTCTAAAAATATTAATGAATTTTTATTTAAATTTCATGCTTGTTGCGTGGTTTTGTTTTGCTTGCACGTCATCGCATGCATCTAGGACCGCGTTAGAACCCAACTATTCCCATTCATGCATTTCATGGTTGCATCCCCATCTTAAGACGCCGAGGGCAGATCCGGGTCGGCTTAACCGAACCCAGTAGATTAGCGAACAGCTTGGTCGCTGGTGACATTTCTAGGTCGGTTCACGGGTGAGCCAAAATGGGGTGTTACATCTATTATCTATGTAGGTGAGGATCAGGAGTGCGATATGCTAGCCTTGGCGGAGGAGCAGCAACTTCTTTTTGCACGCACATGCCTGGTGTTGTGTAACGACCCACCTAAACTGGCCTGGCGTTACTTAAAACTATAGTTAATGTATATGTAACATGCAAGAACATGAATCATAACATGGTAAATAATTCTAGAACATGAATTTAATATGCCAAATAAGTCTAGAATTTAAAAATCGTAAAAGTAAAACATGTTCTGATGCATATGACAATAGATAAAATAACTGTTCCACAATCTCGGAACGTTTCCCATAGCCACATTTATAACACAAGAGAATAAAAAGGAAGTCCAATTTTTATTATCAATTCACCAAACCTGGGTCACGTTTATTCTTTACTCCAAACCTGCTCACCTGCGGAGGCAATTCCACATTAGTGATAAAACCACTAAGCTACATAATTAAATGAAACAAGTCAATATAATCCCTCATATCATTTGACTCGTTTGTCTTATCGTTTCACAAGTCTTTTAGTAATTATCTCTCAGGTCATTTTGATATTAGTAATAGTCTCTCAGGCCATTCTGAGATTTATAAAAGTTTCTTAGGTCATTCTGAGATTAGTAATAGTCTCCCAGGTCATTCTGAGATTTGTAAAAGTCTCTCAGGTCATTCAGAGATTAGTAATTGTCTCCCAGGCCAATCCGACATAAGAAATTTTCTCTCAGTTCATTCTAAGATTAGCAATCGTCTCCCAGTTCATTCTGAGATTAGTGCCGACAAAGGCTATCAGCTTAAGAAAATACAACATTTCAAATAATTATATAGGCTCAAATAGATCGTAAGTGAACTCACAATTGTGACCAACGATCCTAATCTAAACGAGAACATAAAATTACCCATAAGTATAGTTTTATTCGAGTAGCAATGCATGCAACTAAATGACTAATATATATATCCCTATTAAAATTCAGTAATATTAAATATTAAATTATTCATGTGATATAATCATTTAAATCCTACTTTACATTTTAAATTTATTATCTAAATCATAATTAACACTTAAAAAATAGTAAAATAATTATTAACTTATAAATAAATATTTAATTACTCTTACTAGTATATTTTCCTTTGAGATGATAATTACTTAAACAAGGTCTTGATGATTTAGTTTACAGTTATAATTTTAGTCGCTATCATTATTAGTAATTTAATTAATTAAGTCTTTTGAATAAATTATTTAAAATAATTTTTATTATTCTAATTCCATTATTTTAAATTATTCAGCTCAATAAAGTTTCGAACTTTATTCATTTTCATTATGTTATTTAAGTTCGATGCTTGTGATTGTTACCCGACTATAGTTTAATAACACATTTTCTACATTTATTACTCGTTATTAAAATAATCACTTTATTTACCTAATATTAAATTTAATATGGTAAAGCTAAAATCTTTACTTTATTAATTACTTATAACCGTCCGATTTAATTTAATCGTTTGTATTATGCTGATTACTTATCGACCGTTTATCATTATCGTATTTTTTATTACTTATCTTCATGTTGATTTTGTCCAATAATTAATTAGTTTAGTAACTTTAACCCATAACCCATTAAAATAATTATTTTTAAATATTTATTACGAGTTTGTATTATTTTTAACTCGAGTTGATATCGAGTCAACCCATATTTACAAAACTGCCACCTTTCTTCTTCTTCTTCCCATCGTCATTCTTCTCTTCTCCAGAAATAGGTTCATCCTTCTCCTCTAACCCTTATCTTGGCACCCAATTGAACCACCATTTAAACAACCCAACAAAGCATCAACAACAAGATAAAATCAGCAAGCCAGGAAGCCTCATGTGCGTGTTTTACTATAGCAATCCAAGACGCCGTCTTGCACCAAACCAGGCATGTTCCTCTTCTCCCAGCCTCAAGACCCCTCCTTTCTTGCAACTTGCTCCAATTCAGATGTTCCACGACTTCAGGCTGGCATCAAAATAGGAAAGATTGACCACCTTTGGATGTTGCATGGAGTATGGTCGTTCTCCCCACTTCTGCACTTCGCCACCATGAATTCTAGCGAGAAGGTCGTCCATTGTGGATTGTTCTGGCGGTCTAAACTATTGTGAAGGAACCCATGATGCTTTTGATGAAGCACAACTGGTGTCTACTCCTTTGAACGTCCATTACAGCACCTATTGCAGCAAAAAGTCGCCACTTCCATCACCCTTGCAACTCTGCCCATTCACCCCTGCAATTCGGCCACCCACTGGAAACCAGGGACATGGCGAGTGTAACACCCCAAATCCGGTCCACACTCGCCCTCTCTTTGACCCAGCAGCAAAAGAGGTCGTTGGGGTTGTGAGGGCTGCCTTGAAATTGTTCTTACAGTCGCCCATCCTGCCAAAATTTCAGACTACTTGGCCATTGTGAGATCCCTCAACTTAATCCCACATCAAATACCTACTAGGAGAAGATCTTGTTTATAAGTAGGAATGGACTATAGATCTTTAACTTCCGGGGTACCCATTTTAAAGAAATGGCTTGGCCCATTACGTTGCACTTTGGGCTGGGTTGTTACAAATGGTATCAGAGCCGACCTGGTTCCGTGTTAGATGGTGATGTGGACTAGGGACGTTGGCTAGGCTGCCAGTCACGGGCCAAAAGAGGTCATGGGTTGGGGTTAGCAACATGCCAAGACTAGAAACGTTGGCTAGGCTACCGGTCACGGGCCAGAAAGGACGTGGGTTGGGGCTAGCAACGGGCCAAGAATAGGCATTTCGGGGACGAAATTTCCTCAACTTAGTCCCACATCTAATACCTACTGAGAGAAGATCCTGCTTATAAGTGGGAATGGACTAGAGATCTTTAACTTCTGGGGTACCCATTTTAAAGAAATGACTTAGCCCATTACGTTGCACTTTGGGCTGGGTCGTTACAAATGGTATTAGAGCCAACCTAGTTCCGTGTTAGATGGTGGGATGGACTAGGGACGCCGGCTAGGCTGCCGGTCACAGGTCAAAAAAGGTCGTGGCTGGGGTTAGCAACGGGCCAAGACTAGAAACGTTAGTTAGGCTGCCGGTCACTGGCCAGAAAGGATGTGGGCTGGGGCTAGTAACGGGCCAAGAATAGGCATTTCAGGGACGAAATTTCCTAAGGTGGGTGGATTGTGAGATCCCTCAACTTAATCCCACATCTAATACCTGCTGGGAGAAGATCCTGTTTATAAGTGGGAATGGACTATAGATCTTTAACTTCCGGGGTACCCATTTTAAAGAAATGACTTGGCCCATTACGTTGCACTTTGGGCTGGGTCGTTACAGCCATGGACGGGATTCCAGTTTCTAGTTTAGTTCTTGTTGTTTATTTTTTATTTCAGACTTTACATCTCATGTTTGTCAAGCTTATAATCAATTAAAAAGACATATGAAGGCATGAAAATTAAGAATAGGAAGATAAGAAAGATACCCAAACAAGGAAGAAGCCCCGGTAAGGAAGAGGAGAACTAAGCGGCTAAGGTGAGGAAGATGCCTTAAACCAAAAATGACATCCTCTTTCAAAATTTGTAAAAATAAAAATGACGACTAGGGTATGGGAAAACACCCTAACCCTCGTATTTCATTTAACCAGGTAACCGGGTAAATAATAAAATATAATAATTAACCAGGTAGAATTAACTGGGTAGTGAATATAACACGTTTGGTCCTTCCCGGACCGCGTTCGAATATATTATTATTTTCTTTTATTTTTTTCCCATAGTCTTTATAATCTCCCTAACTTGGAAATATTTTCATCCCCGAAATATTATAACGGGCAATAGAACAATCATGATTAGTTGTATCTTCAGGATCAGTTCATGCTACAATGATAAGAATCTTATGCCACGAATAGGCTAGGGTATTTCCTTGCCATTACTTGTTCAGTCTCCCATGTAGCTTCCTTTGATCCTGATTTTTCCACAATACTTTTACCAAAGGAATTTCCTTATTCTTGAGTGTCTTTATTTCTCTTGCTAGGATGCGGATCGGCTTTTCCTCTTGGGTTAAATCTGATTGTAGCTTCAAAATTGGTGATGATATGATCTTCATTTCGTACACATTTTCTTTATCATTGACACATGGAAAACATTGTGTACCCCAACAAGGCTTGGTGGTAATGCTAGTCTATATCACAATTTCCAACTCGATCCAAGATTGGAAACGGTTCGATGAATCTTGGCTTCAACTTCCCTGATATTTTAAATCTGATCACCCCCTTCGTAGGAGATGTCTTTAGGTACACAAACTCCCCAACTTGGAACTCGAGGTCCTTCCTTGGATTATTAGCATAACTCTTTTGTCGATCCTGAGTTTCCTTAAGTCTTTGCTGAATGAGTTTCACCTTTTCAGTTGTTTCCCTCACCATCTTTGGCCCAACTATAACTGCCTCGGTAGACTCCAGCCAGCACGATGGAGATTTGCAGGGCTTACAATATAAAGCTTCAAATGGTGCCATCCCTATATTGGCTTGGTAAGAGTTATTATAGGTGAATTCAGCCAAGGATAAGTGTTTCTCTCAGTCACCTCCCTAGTCAAGAATGCAAGCTCTTAACAAATCTTCCAAACTTTGAATAGTCCTCTCACTCTGACCATCAGTTTGGGGATGATATGTTGTGCTCAGCTTGATTTGAGTCCCCATGGCTTTTTCGAAAACTTCCTAGAAATGTGAGGTGAATAGGGATCTCGGTCAAAGACTATCTCCTTTGGAATCCCATACAACTTGACAATATTGTCGACATACAATTTGGCCAGGTATTCCACCGTCCTCATTGATTTCGCGGGGATGAAGTGAGCTA